>BCKE01000072.1:52122-82826 GCA_001600495.1 Pilasporangium apinafurcum
GTCGAGTAAGTGAGTCGATCACCTGCCTTTGAGGTACGATAGACACCGATCTGACCGGTTTTGAGGCTCGTGTAGTTATTTGCGACTGAGTCACAAGACGTTTCGTTGCAGACGCAGACTCCTTCGAGGTTCGTCTGGTAGCGTGTAGACCAGGAACTACAGGTGCCATCCACCGCTGTAGCTGATGTTACCGCCACTAAGACAGCGATTGCGAATGACAAGCGCATGATATTGAAAGTGAAGATGATTTAATGCTTACAATGTGGGGAGCGGTTGGCTACTCGCCGGTGAATTGGAAAGTGAGCGTATCAGTTTAGCCCATGCAGTAAGCGTACATTTGATCAAAAGGATCCTTTTGGAGTTGGTGATGATCATCAAGCATATATATTTCACTACGGGTATGTGTGCATGTGCATGAGATAGGTTTCTATCCTAGTCGATCTTCGGATTTCGTTGAAGAGATCAACATGATGGGGACACAACGATCCTGAGCCATTTCTTGTGTCAAAGAGCTACGTAACATAAATTACCCATATAAATTACCGACCAAATGAAGTGGCGCGACATTTTGGTGGACACGTTGCCCTTCGTCCCCTATCTACTTGATTAAGTATCGATATTAATAGAAAATTCCATATGTTTACTCTTATGGAAATTATCTGTTAAAATATCCTGCGTTCGATTTTTTTCGCATTTTTTTTTTCGAACGGTACAAGAAACATGACGGCTCCTTCGTTACTTACGCGCTAGGTATCTCAAGCGGATGCGCCACCATCCATCACCACCTCATTCCTGTCCGATCTCGACCTTTTACGCGATTGTGAGCATTGAGACTGACATGGTCACCAGCAGATCACTTTGATGTGCAACGTTAGGCAGTGGATTTACTGCATTCCATTTGCGATCGAATGGATGATAACACACTTTGAAGTTGCGACTGCAACTGCAATCACATACTAATATCAAGCTGCATGCATAGTGCAAGATCAAGGACAGACTAAACAATAAGGGCTATATTCAAAACACAAGTCGATGTTTGCTTAATAACACTTCAAGACTTCGACTCATGCATTTCCATCACAAAATAATGCTTTGTGTACAACTTCACGACGTCTGAACATAATAGACAGACTAGCTTCTCATCAATTGGGCAATTCTCACAAAAATGAACGCATCCCAATCACCATACACATGACAATAGCAAGAGCGTAGGATCCGATACCACTCGTCTCTGCACTAGCAACAGAAGAAGACGAACCGGCTGCATCATCACCATCACCAGAGCTGCTACTGATCACTCCATCTACACCAAACAGCACGGTCTGCACTGCATTTGCTGGTAATGTGATTGCAATCTGCCGTTGCTGTGCTGATAGACTTATTTTGATGCTCTTTTCCGCTGCATCACGGTTTGATAGCACGATCGCCAAGAGCCCTTCAGGTGTAACGAACGCCACTTTGTCGACGTTTTCCAAGTCGGACTCTGCAGCGTCACTCACATTCAGCGCCACACGCACAGATCCGGGTGTGATAAACTTGGAGAAATGGCCCATGATGTAGTACATTGGCTGTTTATAAAACTCTTGCAGCCCTTCTTCATCAATGAGAATCGGCGCATCGACAAAGTTCTGTGCCCAATTCGGTCCGCCGTTGGTGTCCAGCACCAAGTTCCAGTCAGTCCACCCTGCAGCAAAGTTGGCCAAGTCGTTGATAATGTCTCTTGCGTAGATTTCCGCGCGCCACCATGTCACATTGTACTGTAACACGGCTGTGCCAGCACCGGTGCCGATGCCAGCGAGTAAATAACCCGCACATGCTTCCGTCGGGAGGATGAACAGATCAGGATATGCTTCATGAAACGTCGCGAGGTCAGCAAAGTTCCCATAGGTGTCCAAGATGAAATCTAAATCCTTGTACCAATGCACACCAACACCGGAAACGTACTGTAGTGCTTCTTCGTCCACAAGGGATGCATTCCAGCTCAAGATGTTATCCTTTTGGTCGTCCAAAATCATAATCTTCACATCAGGGTGATTCGTTGCCAACATGGGGCCAAGGTCTTTCTTAAGGAAATCGCGTTCCGTCTCGGCATCAAACCGCAAACTCTGCCATTCATTCAGCGTGATAGGTTGCTTCACCGGCTCATTCTGCGTCGTAAGTCCCCAGATCTTGATGCCTTCTGCTTCATAAGCAGAAAGAAACTTGGAATAGTAAAGTGCCAGTGCCTGCCAGTATTCGCCACCAGGAGAGCCTTGCAATTCACAATTGAGTGTCGTATTCTCGGTCGTCATCCACGCCGGAGGCGCCCAGGAAGACGCAAACAGCGTGACGTTCCGCTCGGTCGTGTTGAGTGCGCGGTGGATGAATGCGATCTTGCTCGTGTTGCTGGATTTGTCAACATCAATGGAGAAATGTTCCATCTCGAAATCATCCACAACGTCGTTGTATGAGTAAATATACTCGGAGAAATCGGTCGATGCGATCGGAATGCGACCAAGTGTATATTGGAGACCGTTGGCACCATAATATGCATCCACAATCAGCTGCTGAAGCTGCTCATTCATCTTGTAGACGTTTATAGAAGAAGCGTCGGTGAACGCGCCGCCAAACCCAATGATTTCCTGGTATGTCTTTGTTGTGTCGATCACAAGGTCGGCGTTCTCATCACTTGCTAACTCTTCACTGGGAAGCGTGGAGTACGCCAGTCGATCACCTGCTTGTGATGTCTGAAAGACACCAACGGTGTCGTCTGCGAGTGTCTGATACTCATCGGTGATCTCATCGCAGCTGGTGACGTTACAGACGCATGTGCCTTCGATCTCCTGTTGAAACCGGTTGGACCAGGAGGAACATGTGGCTTCAACAGTAGGAGAAGCCAACAGAAGAAGAGAAAGAAACAGCGGAGACGTCCTCATGAAGGGCTGGGTGCTGCGCATGGCTGCTCCCTTCTTGTGCAGTAGGTGGCGAATTCAGTTGTGCGTGACATGAGAGTTGGTTGGGGGAGCAGACCGAACATGAGGGTCAGTCTGTGACTTGGAACTGCAAGTACCACAGGTCATCAATTGGGACCTATGCATAGACTAATCAATGCGGATTTAATAGAAATTAATAAACTGTTTAATATGATTTTTTATAGTTAGCGCAGGCTTAATAAGTAATGCGGACTTAGCTGATACAGGTCAATGACAAGGAAATCCTACTGTGTTGTGTCTGTTGGATTTGCATCTTCATCTTTCCCACATGCACACAGTAGCGGTAATGCTTATTGGTTTACATCGATATACGACCACTTTACTCTTCTACAAGGTGAAAAAAGATGATTTTTTGATCTGTTCAATATCTTTCTTTTTTAATTGCTTCTACAAACGCGATGATAAAGCTGGGGAGGTAGATACTCGCACTCACATGTATTTTTTGTTGAACAATTGTTTGTTGTTTGCATCATGACTGCATGTGGAAATGAACGAATACGTGCACAATGCAGCTACAGGATTTCATTTGTCGGGGGCTTAGCATGATGCACGCTTCGTCGCACCAATAACGATTGTCTGAACGGAATTGGCTGGGATCGTGATGTTGGCATGGCGCGACTCCACCGACAGACTCAGCGTAAACGTGTGGTCGGTCGTGTCGCGGTTGTTGAGCACCACGACCAATTGGTTGTCAGGTGTCACGAATGCCACCTTATCCACGTTCTTCAACGTCGTTGTGACAGCCGTGCTGGTGGTCAGAGCTACGCGTACCGAATTAGGGGTGAGGAACTTAGAGACGTGACCCATGACGTAGTACATTGGTTGCTTGTAAAATTCTGCTCCGCTCTCTTCGTCGATTAGAATCGGGGAATCGACATAGTTTTCCACCCAGGTGGGACCACCTGTCGAGTCCAACACCAGGTTCCAGTCCGTCCATCCGCTGGCATAATTGGCCAAGTCGTTGATGATATCACGAGCATAAATCTCGCCACGTTTCCACACCACCGACGGTTGCAAGAGCTTAACACCGGCGCCGGTGCCAAGCGGCTCAATCAAGTATCCTTCACACGCTTCTGTAGCCAAGATGAACAGGTCGGGGTTCGCTGTGTGGAACGTGGTGAGCGCTGCAAAGTTGCCCAGCGTCGACGTGACAAAATCCAGATTCTTATACCAGTGCACGCCAATTCCCGACACGTATTTCCGCGCATCGGCATCGTTCAGCGCAGCGTTCCAGCTGTTGGTCAAGTCCTTCTGATCATCGAGTATGATGATTTTCAAATCGGGATGATCTGACGCCATTCTAGGTCCGAGATCCAATTTGATGAAGTCGCGTTCAGTGGCAGCATCGAACCGCATACTCTGCCAATACTTGAACGCAGTCTGGTAATTGGGCTCGTTCTGCGTCGTCAGCGCCCAGATGTTAACGCCCTCAGCTTCATATGCAGTGACGAACTTGGAATAATAGAGTGCCARTGCCTCCCAATACTCCTCACCCGGTGAACCGATCAACGCACAGTTGATGGTTGTGTTCTCCGTCGTCATCCATGCTGGTGGTGCCCAAGAAGATGCAAACATATTGATCTCGCGTTTCGTAGTACTCAATGCCCTCTTGATGAGGTTGAGTTTGTTTGAATTCGGCGACTTGTCGACATCAATCGAAAAATGCTCCATTGCCAAGTCACCCTCGACGTCGTTGTAGGAGTAGATGCTGGTAGAGAAATCAGTCGAAGCAATGGGGATTCGTCCAATCGTGTACTGCAGGCCGTTCGCTGAGAAGTACGCGTCTACCACCTTTTGCTGCAAGTCTTCATTGAGCTTGTAGACATTAATTGCTGATGCATCGGTGAAGGCGCCACCAAAGCCGATGATCTTCTGGTATGTCGTGCTGGTGTCGATGACAATGTCTGCATCCTCAACCGTGGCATCTTCCAGATCTACCGTAGAATAAGCCAAGCGATCGCCAGCCAGTGAAGTCTGGTAGACGCCCACTTCCGTTTCGGTAAGGAATAGATGTCCGTTGTAGATTTCATCACAGTCCGAGGCCGTGCATACACAAACACCTTCGATGTTCTGCTGGTACTTGTTGGACCAGTTAGAGCAGGCACCTGAAGCGAGCGACAGTGAGTGTGCTGTCAGTAACGACAGCGCGTACGCGAACAGAGGCTTGACGACCAACATTTGGAAGGTTCTCTCTTCAACGTAGGTTGTTGGCAAATGATGTGAAAAGTTTTAGCAATAAAATAGCTATACATCGACCCTAGGTTACATGTTGATGGCGCTTCCACCCATGTTTCTTTATTTTGCGGGGGTGTGCTTTCTATTCACAGACAGATGCAACAACTGACAAAGAGGATCTCGGGGTAGGCCCACTTTGCGCAAGTGTCCCAGCAACGCTTGATAAGCAAGATGTCCATTGATGACAATTCCAAATCCAAGCAGATACATCGGGTTTTTCATATTTAAACCTTGACTTGATGGGCTAAATTCATCAACATAATATAAAACCCACACATATAGCACCGGATTTTTTGCTTCATTATAAAACACGGACTTTTGTTGTAAAAACCCATGCTTCGTTCATATGCGACGTTTTTCGAAACTGTGGTCATTTTGGTGTTGCTTCGGGCAGATTTTCGAAACGAGACCTGTCAATTCCTTACACCAATGATCAACGACAGTGGGACTTGACCCGAACACAAGCCCAAAGTTAACGCTTGTCAATCAATCATCGTCCCAGTTCTTTCAACGCAATTTCCACCAGTACGCAGGGGTAAACATTATGGTCACATCAACTCGGTAATCACGCCATTCTTACCAGTCGATCTCGGATCTTTTGCTTTCTCTTTCTTTTTCTCTACCAACTTTACGGATTCAGCGATAAGATCGGCGCTGAGTCGTGGTGAAAAGCTGAACTCCTTTCCCTCCTTTCTTTTTGCTCTTTTTTGTATCAAGACTCAATGGAGGTGGACTCGTAGACATATTTCCCCATGCCGATGGCGAGCCGTGAGATTCTGAGAACAACTCAGCACGACTATCACCAAGACGAGGGAAGTACCCGGAGTTTCTGGTGATTGTCGCGAATGAGCTTTCAGTATCATAAACACCACCAGATGAGGGAGGTGTGAATGGCGATCTTGTCATGTGTTCTACATGGTCATCTTCATGGATTTCCTCACTTTCGATGCTAACACTTTCTTGAAAAGATTCTGACAAGACAAGTTCTGCGGGAGCTGGCCATGACATACCTTCTTGCTCTAGTGAAAAAGACGGGGGGAGTCTAGTCGGAAACGGTGGAGACGATGCATGGGCTGGTCCACGGGGTGTTTTTTGTTTAACCTTTCGCTGCTTGTCGCGTTTCTTCAATTCATTGCGAAAAGCATCCAGTGTGGACGGCGACAACTGGTCAGACAAATCAATTTCGCAAAGATAAAAGTCGCAAAACCTGGGCAAGTGACTCAGGAAGCGATACCGTTTTAGGGCTTCGTCATCCATCACAACGTGCTCCACATCTAAAACACGCCCATGGATACGCTCAGGCAACAAATGGTATGGTGTTCCATTGTGCAACTCTGAACCGACAGAAGATGATGAGGGCGGCTCAGTCCACGCCACTTGAAGATCATTCTCGCCTTGTCGATGCTCAGACGACTCGACTGAATGTTCGGTATATTCCTTCAGCAAACACTTCATGTTTAGTGGATGAAGTACGACATAGCTGCCATTGACAAGCTGATAAAAATGGTACATATCTCCACTGGATGTAGATGCTTCACATTGCACACCTGCAGGATCAGTATTAGTATGAGTGCCCGTCGATTGCTGGCCAGACACATCGTTTTGTGCAAGTCGCCCAGAAGTAGCTCGCATCGCTTCTTCGACAAATGGCAAGCTGTCGATATCTCCAGCGCTTCGAAATTCGGCATCCAAAGCCTCTAGATCGCGCATCTCATCCAGCAACAAATGTGTTACATATTCACCAGTAGCCTCCACAATACGAGAATAGATTGCGTCTTCATCATACACACTTGGCACTTTCCGATTCTGCCTATTCAAATTAGTTTGAACAGCTGAGTGCAACGCGCTCCGAAAATTCGGAAACATACTCGTCTTTCGACGCTCTAAAAATTGAAATGTCGCTTCTGAATCCACACGTGGTGGTAGCTCCATGCTCTCCAGTCGTACACTGCGTAGCTGTCCTTTTTGAACTGATTCAAAGCACATTGGACAACGACGCCAGTACTTGTCTGTCAGAGAGAGATAGCGCAAGATGCATGGCCAGCTGTAATCAAAACAAAATAATAAAAAAACAAAACAAATAGAGCACGAGTTAGCGTAAAATTTCACCATCTGTGCATCGTAAAACAATCTACTGCATACCAGAAAATATGCCCACATTTGGTGATCTTTGGAGTGCGGAAGTTGTCCAGACAGATTGGACACGTGAGCTCATTGTCTGTATCATACCATAGTAGCACCTGTTCCACGTTCTTCCCTGAAATACAATGTTCCGATCGAGATAAGCCATCAATGCACTTCTTCAGTCTACTAAGAAAAAAACAAGTACTACAGGCACTTGCATTCTGTCAGCGCTTCAATGTCCCAACTGGCAACCTCTCCGTCGTCATCAAAGGGAGAAATTACAAAGCGAAAACTGTAGCATTCGCTGTAAGAAAGAAATGTCGTGTAATCAACCCATTTAGTGCAAATACTAACGAACTTACTTGGCATGCAGATACTCGGTTTGCGTGCGCGACTGCACAGGTTTCGTCTTTTTCTTCGTATATACCTGCTTCTCACGTTCTGGTAAGGAGAAGTTGAGCAAATGGTTGGCGGAAATGCCATTCCGCGTCGCGCGACCTTCATAATCTAAATTTCGTTTCTGAAGCAAATGACATTAAGAACTCCTGGAGTTACCTGATAGTAACCCCAAGAGACAAGCCAACCACGTACCGATTCCCGACGGGGACCTCTTCTTCCGTTTCCGTTGCTTCTTTAATTACAAAAAGCAACCAGTACTGTCACGACATGAACGTGTCAATCTTTTCATTTTCCCATCTACATACCTCATAACGTGCTTGGAGTTGTTTAAATAGTAGACAGACAGATATAATGTGAAATAGATAGATAGGTGTACAGAGAGGTGGGAGTGTTGTAGCTTTCGGCTGTTACAGCAGTCGTATACGTAGTATATACAAACAAGGCAGGAAGGGAATGCGCGTGCGGGTGTCCTTCTTTCCTGCGCGACTTCAGGAGTGTGCCAGGTTTGATGCAAAAGATTCATTACAACCCATTTTTACCCAATTATATACTCTTATCCATCATAAATAAGATATTATTGGATGAAAAAGTAACACTTTTGTTCAGCCGCATTTGAACAACTAACAGTCTAGCGGATATTTGTTTCATTCCTGTGAGGAGCTTAGGGACCATCACTCCTATCACAACATTCGTCACAAACCAGCGCAAAATGGCAATGGAAGGAAAAGAGGTGGCGCGCATGTATCGCCGTATTCTGAAGCTGGCACAGAACTATCCGAGCGTCAAGCGCAATGCTATCATCCGTGATATCAAGCTGGAGTTTCATCAGAACAAGCACCTGGTCGACGATAACGTCATCAACAAAAAGATTGCAGAGGCACGCGCAGGCATTAAGGAGCTCTCGATGTATGCAGGTTTGAACCCGTCGGCCATGAATTGGGCAGTGGAAGTGGGGAGAGATGTGGATCACACACCGCCACCGCAATCGGCGTCCGTGAATGTCAAGAGAGTGGGGGAGAAGGAATAAAGACGTGCATGGTAAAATCAAGTAATAGAGAACAGACAAATGATCAATTTTGCGATGTTACTTTTCTGATCTTTGATATCGGAGAACAGAGCGGACAGCCACGGCAGCACTTCTCACACACCGGCCCAAATTGTGTCTGCGGGATGAGGATAAGATCTCCTGTCTGCTTTGACGTTGCCATGTTCAGGAATTGGCTCACAGGTTTGTTTTCGTCCGCCACCTATTACATCATCCAACACACCCATCCTGAATGTACATCGATATCAAGGACATAGTTCATCGCTTATCTCACCGTTATAACGGTTGGGATGGTTTCATTTTCGTCAGTAAAATAACCGAACCAGTACGTTTGCAGCGAACTTGACGGCCATTGATGAGGGTTTGCGGATGTCGCGATGATTGCGAGCACTTCTTGGAACATGAGACTTCTCCTGCAGCAAACAAGATTATTAAATACTCGAAAGAATCAACTAAAGAGTAGGTTACGAGGACTATAGACCTGATCATGCCATTATCTTCCTTTAGTTCGATACGTGGCCGCAGTTGAGCAAACGTGACGGATTCGTACTCATTCTCTTCTAGTTTGAGCGTCCCAACTGTTGGAAGATGCCCTCCCTTTCTGACCACCTTGAATTAGTGCATCAACTTCTTCCACAATAGACATAACAATGACCGACCTCCACTGTGCCAACAATATACGAGTTTTGCTCACGCGGATCAGATGGGAATGTGAATACTCGGATTTTCAATCGCACCATGGATGAACTATTGCATTCGCTAACAGACAGTTCCGACCTTTCAAGATCCTGATGTTCTAAGGAATCGAGTCAATAGTGAGAAGAGTACGCTAAGCTATACACGAGCAGTCAGCAACAAGCGACAATGTAAGTGAAATGAAATCCATTACAGATAAGTTATTTTCTTTCTCAACCGAAACTATAAGAATATACACGCAGTTGCATTATGCATAAATATTCAGAAGGGTAACACGTTATCGCATGCCAGTACGCCACGACATTCGTAGTCTTCCATCATTGATCCTTGCATGCAAACGCTTGATCATTGACTGTACGCATCTTGACAGCGCTTGTTCCATTAAAATCATGTTCGTGGATCGTCGTTTAAATGTACACCCATCCCGACCGTTCAAAGGCAGTCGAGATATCGGATTTCGATTCATTCACCGAGAGCGCTGTCGGGCTAGCAATGCGCTTCTCCACAGACGATCGCTTCTCGTGAGTAGGACGAGTCAACACGGTCTTCAGTTGGTCCAACATCTTTCGTCACTTGGGGTTTGCTTCGACTAAACAGAGGAGACTTCACACAGTCACAGAGGAAATTGGAAAGTGAGCAAAACAAAAGCTCGTCAGGACGCTGGCGATCCGTCCACAGCATCGCCACAGATTACATCAAACCAAGCCATCCAGATGTTGCATGGCGAGTCATGCAACACCATCAAATCTCTTACATTTTATTTTACTCATAAATTAATATAATTTATAATGTATATACATATAAAATACCTTTATTTACTAATTAAATTCTTTATTTTGATGAAATATCACTTCTTCCCACCTTGTCTGCATGGTGTGCAAAGGCTGCGCGAAAGTTATGTTCAGCCACACTACTGTGCGCTGATTGGTCAATTTCGTTACGAGAATCCTTCATCCATGACGTCGCTGCGTCACCGCCTATGCACCTATCCACTCTCTTCGTGGTGATTGGCTGAATTACCTCAACCTGAGAATTTCGCACAAGATGCGTCTCTTGATGGCGTTACCTCCGATCTATGGATGTGTCTCCGTGGGATTTTATCGCCTTCTCCTGCTGCTTCTAGAAGATGAGCGATGTATTATGTTGGAATATGTCGTCTGTGTATGTCTCCTGTGCTTTGGTTCTCACAAAGAAAAGACGTAAGACGTGGACTTTATCTTGCAAGTGAAAAAACCATCTTTCTATCTGAACATGCCTAATTATCCCAAGTTGAATATACCAACAACTGTTGGAACCATCGACCGACGAGACAGAAACAGCATCGGCCAAGAGCAGTTGTTGAAGTTACAACATCATGTCGCTTTAAACGGCCAGCCCCATCGCGTTCCGTGAATGTGATATGAATGCGTTACGTGTATTATAGCCTCTAATCCTAGGATGATACTACTTGTACGACGGTTGGAGCTTGATGGCAATCGGCTCAAGCTGTGCAACACAAGAGCCACATTCTGTGAGGCTATTTGATCGTTTTGAAGCTATTTCAGCCTGTGGTTAGTTTGAATATGGGCATTTAGACTGCGTTTGAAATGTGTTGGCGATAGTGACGGCCAAGGTCTTGGTTGTTGCAGATACAATATATGGAAAGATCCTGAGTACTCCAGTAAGACGCCCACATTATAGATAGAACACGCGATAAAGGTTTATATGGTTTGTCTAGTAAAGGCAAAGTTGTACATTTAGTGATTTGAGCGGAAATCTACACAATACTTATACGAGCATGCCTTCCACTAATCCTTGCTAAGATCCTGGGGGAACCACATCTTTGCCATACTAGTTTACTTCTTCTTTCCCTGACCCTTGCCTTTTTCTACATACAACACATCCTTGTTAGCATTCTAACCCAATGTGAATCGACACAGACAAGCAACACAAACCGTCTTTGGCAGCGGCAGCGACTTTTTCAGCGGCAGGTTTCTTGTCCTTTTCTCCCTTGTCTTTCTTTGGCGGCATCTTGAGATGTATCGGTGTGCTTGTGTGAAAGAGCTTCTGTGGGTTTGCTTTAGCCGAGTGATTCAAAAATGAACAGGTTGGTGCTTTGGTCGCCTATGGCCCTACAGATCCGCTCGTTACCACGTCTTCCATCCTCCAGTTGCATGTGCGACCGTTAAGGCATTAAAGAAACCACCCACAAAGATCGATAGCGACGGGTGGCAACACTCGGTTTCTCATACAGATCTATCAGCATTGTTGACCAGATGGGCCATATTGATTGGCTGCATCGATGTCTTCAAGCAGTTATACTCATATTACTCTCAAATGATGTGGGCAGGAAAGGACACAATAGTTGTCGCAAAGGAACGTTGGAATCCAGGCACGCGATTCCTCACATCCGAGCCCAGCAAACGAGCGGCTGAGACACAAAGCACTCTGGCAGAAATCGCTGGCGATAGCAGAGCGACATCGTCTAGCAGCCAATACTGCACAGACACTCTCCTTGATCCCACTGATTTGTTGGACATTGAGAGTGAAGAAGACAATAAAGTCACTCTGTAATCATCTTTACCAGAAATGTTTAAAAGCGAGTTTGTGAGCTCCATCATTGTGATAGATGGACAAGATTCACAATCTTCCGTCAGTCACAGCAGACTACGTCTGCAAGTTCCTGTAACGATAGATTTACTAGAGCAACGAAGAAAAAGAATGGGTGACTGTAGTTCCATCACAACAACTCCAGACTGTGTACACAGCACCTGCTGATCTGACTGAAGAAGACAATTGTTAACAAGACAGTATAGTTAATTTTCTTACGAACCAAGCAAAAAAAGCGGATGACCCGAGTTCAAACAAATGCGCTAATACTCGTTGCTAAAGCGCGTGTCGAAGGAGCCATCGTCCACGACTTCATCGTTGTTCTTGAAAATTCCCTTGCCAAAGTACTCGGCGATGGTGTGGAATCCATCTGCGGCTGTCTCCAGTTGGTTGTAAAACTGCTCGTGATTGCCTGCCTTCTGCTCCAATTGCGTTTTCAACCCCATAATGTGGCGATGGTCCATCGAGCACGTGATGCACTCGCGATCAGTCTCTGAAATGCAGTTGAGATGGAAGCTGTGTTGACACATAAAGTGCACGGCCGGCAGATCGAGGTCGTGGTTGCAGAGATCGCATTTGGTGGCCTGGAATACCACAGCCTTGCTACTCAGTTGCGCGATTTCCTCCTTCATCTGCTTTGTATCGCTTTTAAAGGCTTTAATCTTTTCTTCGTCTTCTTCGATTTTCTTTTCATCTGCCAATAACTGATTCACTACGTACTGCTTGATCACAGAGACCGGTAATTCACGCGATTGACTCAGCACTTGCACGACCTGCAACGGTGGAATTACTGGATTTGTATCAATCAGTTGCAGCAATTGCTTCAGTTCTTTCCATTCTTCTCCTGATGTTACCCCCTTTGGTAATGGTCCACGTTCGGCAAAGTATTTGAGCGCCAATGACCACAGATTTGGGTCTTTCTCGCCATGTTTCCGCACTTCATCAATGATGCTCTGGTCGTCATTTTCTTCAATATGAAACTGCACCAGCATATGATACATGTGCAACTTGTTGTACAAATACCGCTTGCCTTTTTTCATGCCATGCATCTGCAGATGGATCAGCGCATGGTCTTCGTCGTACTTCACGCGTGGGTTGTCCAAAATCTGCATCACTGCGTCCTCTTTCTCTTCATTCGTACGCTCACCCGAGTCATCATCACTCAAAACCATCTCCAGCAAGGTATTGCCGATCAACGTGTTGCTCACGGTCTCCACCTCGACGATATACTGCAAAAACTCCTTCAGCTGAGCGCGATGCGACACAAACAAGTGCAGGTAATCGCCCGGATCAGATTTCAAACTCGGGTTCCCTGGCACAAACTTGCCCGTGCACAATCGTTTAAGCAGCTCCGTTGTCGGGGCTGGTAAGTGCGTCACCAGTGTCCGGCCGTACTTGCGCAGATTTGAATCGGCCTCAGAAAAGCTCAAGTGCGTAATGTACTCCAGTGCGTCGGCCACGCGCTCCTTCTCGCTTTCGGACAGCGCGACCGAATCTTCGGATTCCACGTAACTAATGCGATCTAATTGGATTTTCAGGTACCAACTATGCTCTTCGTTCTTCTTGGCGAGTTTCAATGCGTGTTGTGGGTAATTCTCCCACAACACACTGATGGCTGTTTCCACATCAAAGTTTAGTGTTGCTGCTCCTCCTGCTCCTTTCTTATTGTTGTTAGCATTTCCGTTAATTGACGAAGAATCAGCATCGCCTGCACTAGTCCCATTGACACCGAGTTTAAGTTCTCCATTCAAATCAGTTTTCTTGGCATCCGAGACTTCCTCCAACTGGATAAACTTGTCCAGTTTCTTCACGTCTTTCAATTTCGTGTAACAGTTGAGCAGCAGTGTCGTATGCTCAGCATTCGCAAACGCTTTTTCATGCAATGCTTCCAGGTACGTCGTGAGGTTGTGAATGCGCTGCGCATCCAAAAAGCGTCGAATTACATACGACGGCTCAACGTGGCCGATAGTGCGCGCGTATTGGCGGAGTGAGCCGTCATAATCACCTTTCTGGTATAAATGGTCGCCATACATGCGGAAGATATCCATAATACTGTTGACATCGTAATTTGAGCTGAATGCGAGCGAAATGGCAATCGAGTACAGGTTTTTTCGAAACAAAATCTCGAGCTTCGATGTCGTGTCTTTTTCTGTCAGGCGATACACATGGCCAACCGACGAGACTACGAAAATCGCCCCGAATTCGCACACGACATGCCGAATTTCTTCCATTTCATCCAGGCCAAAGCGTGCCCCTGGTGCACGCGCGTTTGCGGCGAGTGGTGGTTTTCGACCGGCCAATGCACCACCTTTCCCTGGCGCCGCAGCCGTTAACGTCCAATTGAACGCGATAAACTTGTTTTGTAGATCGTAAACGTTGATTTGATGGCGCCCACGAGGATCCACATGCGCCACGAGCAAGTAATGCTTAAAGAAACTCAGGTATTTTTTCTCGCCTTCGAAGCCAAAGCACACGGAACGATCCTCGGTCGTATAGAAATATACCGCATCAGTCTGGCCCACAGCAAGTTCACCTTCATCGCTCACACAAGAGCAGTTCATGTCTACACCACGCTCGTCCAGTACGACTGTCCGCGGTGGAAGTCCCGTGGTGCCGGCCGATTTCACGAGCGCTGGATCGTCATGCGTACAGTGATAACACGTTAGTCCACGGCGCGTCGACGCGTAAAGGAACACGTGCGACACCGTCGCGGTGACGGGTTTACTGGTAAATGCCAAGCCGGTCACGGGATATTGACCTGCAGGCTGCAGCAGATGCGGTGGTCGGTCGGAGCGACGCTTGAGATCACTACGGAAGAGAATGACAGCACCATTCTTCAGCCCCACGGCGAATTGGCTAATGTCGTCGTTCACAGCAAACGCTGTCACGGCTTCCTCTGGATACTACAGATGTGGGTGATAGAGGGTGTAAGGGAGCTGAAAAAGAGACATGATGTAGTACACACACGCACCTTTTTGGCAAAAATCGGGATTTGCTGCAAGAGTTTGGGTTTCCCGTCACGATCCTGCAGATCTGTCCGCCAGAGTCGTACCACCGCCGTGCTCTTCCCCGACGGTTTCGCTGCGTACATCTACCAATGATAATCACGACAACGGAGGGGGGTGAAATCAGTGAATAAGTGAAATGCACCCCCACTGGCAGTACGCCAAGGTCCACTAACGTACATCTTCAGTCACAGCTGATCGGCCTGCTTCGGCAACAGCTTTGGATTGCGCCTTCAGTTCATCACTTCGTGGATCAATACCATCACCTATCGTCACTAGAATATTACTTCGCTTGATCTACAGAAACATACACACAGGAACAAACCAACAACAATCATGCATCAATCACCGCACCCATTGGGAAGGTTAATACAAGCAGTACACTGACCATGACGAGATGCGAGACGAAATGCTCGTGAGCCTGAAATTTCCTGACTTCCAGCTGCCGATTCGCCAGATGCACGTAGCCATCGGCATCACCTACACAGATGAGCCCACGATTTGCGCTCATGGATGTAATATCCACCCCCTTTTCACATAATAAAAAATATCAGCACCAGCACCATAAATGCAAACTAAGGTAATAAAAAACTTTCCCACCTTTAACCATAGTCCATTGGCGTCCTTCAGCACCTCCTTATCAAAGAACGCAAAGCGCCGCCATTGCGCCATAGTGATCGTAGCTCTTCACTCTCTCAACACTTCTTTCCTTCCCTATTTGCCCTATTTCATATCCTAAGAAGGTTTTTTATTACTTAAAATAAAACCTTATCAAGCGAAAACCCACTTCATATTCTTACTTCAGTACTTAAACCCAAGTACTGATGTCTGTTAACATCAATGGGTATCGTTGAGAATCTCGTCCATGATGGATTCATCCAGATCATCAATCTCGAGATCACGAGTAATGGATTTCTGAGAGCGCTGCGATTTGAGCGAAGCTGTGCATGATGCCGAGCGTAACTCCGGCGTTTTGGGAGACAGGTTGTTTTGAGGAGTGGTGGTGATCATCACTGAGCGTGTCGTTGAAGAATTGGTAGTGAATGTAGTCGCGGTGTACTGCTCGAGATCTTCTATATCTTCTAGAGTGTCGTCATCGCTGTGTGCGAAATCCTGCTGTTCTGAGCTACTACAGGACTGCCTTCTACTAGATGGAAACACGCCTTCTTTTCGCTCCGTGAAGCGATTTGGAGACGACGCCTAGACAGCAGTATTTCATGTCATAAGAAATCCAACGTTATGTTTCAGCAGCAGCATGCAACGAAGATATCGTACCGTTGGCTTTGGACTCGGAAAAGATGATATCGGCGGCAAAGAAGACCGCGGTGATTGCTTTGCCAGGTCTATAGCAAGTGATTGGCTGATTGACCTGGACTTTGTCAGTTCTTGATCAATCGGTCGTCTCCGTCCGTCAAAACCAAACATTCGCGAAGGTGAATCTAATTTTGCAGGTCGACCAGATACATCATTGAGCTCATCAAGAGCATATGCCTCCTTGATTTGCTCAAAATATTTGAGCTTTTGATGTGTCTCCGATGGGGCCTTTTTCACCTTGTGCACTTCGTTCAGCTGAATCAGCGAAGATTCTGACAGCGCCTTTTTTTTCTTCTTCTTTTTCTTCATTTCTGTGTTTGGAAGCGCATTCACTCGATCTGCATTGGATTCGTCACAGAATGAAATGGATTGACTCTTTAATTGTGGTGGGGACGATGTCCAAGTTGTGATAGGTGGCTTCGTTTCCCAAATTTCCTGTACTTTGCTCACTTTTTGGCTGGTTGTGATGTGAATCTGCTCGATGCAGTTGACATAATTGTCTTTTTCATGGGAATCCTGCTGCATGTTGGTATCTATGAAGGTTTCGATGACTGTGGTTGTATCAACTTCACCTGGTTTGGTTTTGGAGCTCTTCCCTCCCATCTCCGCGAAATACCGCAATCGCACCAGAAACTCTACCACTCCATCCACCTGGTAATTGTTTATCTTTGAGCTGTCGTGGAGGATAGAGCAAGAGACTGATACTACAGATGCATCTATCACCAGAGAGCCTTTAACACTCATCTCTAGCAGCTAAATTTATTACTATCTTCAACCTATTTTTGATTACCTTCATACTTACTTATTATTGGTTATAATTATCTAAATTTAATCCAATCAGTGGCGTGTTAGATGACTTTCATTAAAAGTATTAGCGTTACTTCAGTGGACTGCCGACGAAGAAGTGACTGAAGAATGTGTCGACTCATCTTCCACTATCACGTGATCCACGTACCTTCCAGACTTATTTCAGGCACGAAAGCGAGAGAAATGAGCACCAAACCGCTGCCATTAGCGCCGCCGATGCTCAATGTGGAATATAGAGTCGCGCTCTGCATCTCCGGTACGTGTGGATCTATGTGTTTAACTTTTCTCGCTTTAATTTATTTGACTATAGTGATGTGTTGTATTGTGTTTAGCGTGGTACCTGCTCAGTCTGATCACGCTCTGGACGAACCGCTATGTCGTGGCGGATCTAAAGGTCGACTCGAATCTTCTGTCACTGGCGCAGTTGGGCATGTCTGTTGTCTGTGGGTTTGGGTCGGAAATCTATTTGGTCGGCTGGGTTGCCTGTAAGAATGGCATGGGCAAGGTCATGCGGGAAGGACTGAAAGATATGATTGTACTCGGAGGTGTCCGTGTACTGACTGTACTATTGGGACTCACGGCATTAAAGTACATCGCTGTTTCCTTCACGCGTAAGTTCTTTTATTGTATAGCTTTTGTCTCGTTTGAGAATGAAATGTCTAAAATGTATTGTCTCCACAGAAACGATTAAATCGTCTGCACCATTCTTCACTGTTGTGCTCACCTATTTCCTTCTTGGTGAACGTACTGGTTGGCGCGTGAATGTGTCGCTGATTCCGATCGTCACGGGTCTGGTGTTCTGCAGTCTATCGGACAGCTCCTTCCACGTCATCGGATTTGTCGCCGCGTTGCTGTCGAACTGTGTTGATTGTATCCAGAATGTTCTCACCAAGAAGCTGCTCAACAAAGCCTACACGTACGTATCTGCTGGGTGATTGCGTCTAAGATTTATGTATCTTTTTGCTGACATCTTCTGCTGTTCATAGTGTCTCACAGCTCCAACTATACACGAGTATCATTGCCGTGGTCATGCAAGTGATGTTCATTGCGTATAACTGGTTTACTGCGCCGGGGGAACAGGCTGTTGTTGCCAATAACATTCCACAGAACGAGTCGAATCTCTACATCTTCATTCTGCTGGTGATCGCTGGCTTGGGGTTTTACTTCCAGAGCGTATTTGCGTACATGCTCATGAGTCTTGTATCGCCAGTCACACACAGTGTAGCGAACTGCGTCAAGCGTGCATTGCTTATCACGCTCTCGATCTACCATTTTGGGGATGTCGTGACGTTTATGAACTGGTCTGGCATGGCTCTCGTGATCTTTGGGGTCTATTTCTTCAACGCCGCCTCGCGCATTGAGTCTCAATTGACGACTACCAAAGGACCGCTCATCGCACCGGTACTCCCATCACTCGTGGAGAAAAGCACGATCAGCGTACTCTCGGAGATCCGCATTGACAAAGGAGCCAAGCTTGGGTGAAAGACGATATCTCCCTGAGGTTTCCAAACTTTTCAGTTTGTGGTGTGTTTGATGTAAATTTTGTGATGAAAATTGGCTAGAAAACAGGAAAATTTCAACTTTTTACCGAAAATTAATTGAAGTATATCAATTTTTTGTCCAATAAAAATCCTCAATTGCTGGAATACGAGCTGATGATTGGTGAAATTGATTGAAAAGAATTTAACTTGGTTAAAGTATTGGGCGTTGGATGTGGAGTTCTCTTCTGGTTATTCGGTGTGCAGGACAGATAACCACAGGGACGAAGAAGGGAGAAAGACACGAAGAGGATGGCAGGCGCGACGGAGTATGCGAGAGAGCTGCTGCGAAGGCAATTTTTAGGTACGTTTCCAGACTTCTCCTTTCTTCTTTCTCCCCCTATTCTGCCTTTATTATTCAAGAAAAGCCCTGGTTGACTTTTGCTGGTTGTGTTGCGGCTGAATGTTCTAGAAATGAGCCGCAATCCGCCTGAGGGGGTGTCGGTCGGTCTGGGCGACGATGAAAACATTTTCAACTGGGAGATTTTGCTCGTCGGTCCACCGGATACTCTCTATGAGGGTGGGTTCTTCAAAGCGACTCTGGAGTTCCCACAAAACTTCCCCAACATGCCACCAAAGATGACGTTCAAGTCGGAAATGTGGCATCCCAATGGTGAATATGCATATGACTTTACTCTATTATTGATATATATATTGTGTATGCTGAAGACGTATGGTATGGTATGCGTTTATAGTCTACCCGAACGGCGTGGTGTGTATCTCCATCCTGCATCCGCCTGGTGAGGATCAGCTGAATCAACAAGAAACGGCCGATGAACGATGGCGTCCAATCTTGGGAGTGGAGTCGATTTTAGTGTCGGTGATATCCATGCTCTCGGATCCGAACGATGAATCCCCCGCTAACATTGACGCAGCGGTATGTCCATTCATTCTTGCATTGCTTATGAATAATATGTTCATGGTTAGTTCTCTACATTTTACTCATTATGAACTATGTTGCCAGGTTGAATGGCGAAATGACAAGGATGCGTTCAAGAAACGCTGTCGTCGTATTGTGCGGAAATCTCAGGAAGATATTTAAAATCACAACAACCTCCATCCGACCCTGATGACAAAAATCCCCAAGTGAGTGAAAGAGAGATAAAAGAATGAGCCAGATCCATCACGTACAACAGAGCGAGAAAAAATGAGCTGAGAACATTAAAGAGCGAGAGAAGATTATACCAACACAATGCATCCACACTGCCATCCTTCATTATTTTCTCATTCTTAGAACGTTTGCGTCTTCGTACAATATTGGATTGGAAAGATCACATCTGTCGCCGATATGCTTGGTTGAATCCTCGACTCATGACAAAAACTTCAGCCAAGTTCTGGTGCATTTACTGCTTTCTCCTTCACGCTAACTATCAGTCACAACGTACAAAGTAGAAGAGAACGAAGTAGTAGTAGTAGAAGAAGAAGAAGAAGAAGAGGAGGAGGAGAAGGAGAAGGAGGAAGGCAGAAGAGTGAGCTCTCTGCTCATATGGAGCAGTCAAATGAGCTAACACTTGACCCTTTGGTTAACCTTTTATGCCATTCGATTGGTTAAAAATATGTTTTTTGACACGCTGATTGGGCAAATCCTGTCGCCTGTTCCTTGATGACGGAATCCATGATCCAAGACAGTGCTGATAAAACCATTTGCCAAAGCGGAAGCTACACCGAACGTAACGATGTCATATGTGGCAATGGTGATCGGTTCGACGGGCGCCATCGGGCGGGATCTCGTGGCAGAACTAGTGCAGTCACCTAAATGTACCAAAGTCATCGCACTCACGCGGCGCGACGTCCCCTCAGCTCAATGGTCAACAACTTTCCCTGCGTTGGATGTGAAGGAAGCGGAAACGAAACTGGAGATCCGCAAAATAAACTTTGATAATATCGCAGAAGAAAACGTGGCAGCGACAGAGCGTGTGGATGCATCATTCTGCTGCTTGGGTACAACAAGAAAAGGTAATCATATTGTTTATTGTTATCGTACATAGGTCTCTTTTTATAATGGATTCTCTCAATGTACCTGACGTAGATGCTGGATCGGCCGAAGCGTTCCGCAAAGGTAAGGACTATAGTATAGTTGTTTTCAACGGACAAAAAGTGATGTTGGTGTTTATGATGCAGTGGATTTGGAGTACGTCACTCGGTTCGCAGAACTCTCCAAGGGTGCCAACATCCCCTATTTCGGTTTGGTATCTTCTGTTGTACGTTTATTCACTATAAACAATATATCTTTTATCGATCTGCGGGATCACTCATGCATGCGGGGCCAAATTATGAACGGCTATGTAGGGTGCGTCCAAGAGTAGTTGGTTCCTATATCCCCAGACGAAGGGAGAGGCAGAAGAGAACATAAAAAACTTGGCATTCACCAGAACTTCGATCTTCCGTCCTGCCTTACTCAAGCGTGGCGATTTAGCACGAATGGGAGAGAAACTGATCGCCAGTTTTGTGCCTAACGTAAGTGAATATCATCGGTTCTATGTATATGTGATGTGGTTGATAACAGCATTCTCATTGCTCTTGTAGATAACCACTCAAGCAGTGGCGAAGGCTATGGTGGCCGATTATGAAAATGGAGCGACGTCTGCTGATGTGAAAGAGTGGACGAATGCAGAGATGAAGGCGTTTGAGTAGGCGGGATGAGGAGAAATGGGAGGAAGCTGTTGTATGCGCATAGTAGTATCAGAAAATCGAACCATGGATCAATTTTACTTACAATCAATAGGTTCGGTAAAACCGGTATAATTTCCGGTAAAATTTCTGCTTGGGTGATGAGCTCCTCGTTTTTGTTTGGCTGAACACACTTGAGACCACCAGCTCTTTTGACTCACTTGCAAACTTTTTCCAAGCAGAAAAAACCGCTCCAGTGCTCTCTCACGTGCTTTTCCTCCTTTCCCAAAACGATGGTGCTCGCTCTCCGCCGCTCGCTCAGCATCTACACACGCACTACCACCAACGCCTTCCTGAATCAACAGCAAAAGGCCATGAAACACACGCATACACTCGTGCTTATCCGTCACGGTGAGAGCGAATGGAACAAGCAAAACCGCTTCACCGGATGGTACGATGTCCAGCTCTCGGAAAAAGGTAAAGTATATCTTAGATGTAACTATGTCATCAAATGTGATTAATCTGGTATTTCTATCATGAATAGGCAGCAAGGAGGCTATCGCGGCTGGTCAGCTGCTCAAGAGAGAGGGCTATAAATTTGACATTGCGTACACGTCGTACTTGAAGCGCGCCATTCGCACGTTGTGGCACGTATTGGAACAAACGGATCTAATGTGGATCCCCGTGCTCAATTCTTGGCGACTCAACGAACGTCATTACGGTGCGTTGACTGGTCTGGATAAGCAAGAAACCGTGGAAAAACATGGATCAGAAAAGGTGAAGCAATGGCGACGTAGCTACAACATCCCTCCACCACAACTGGACACGACGAGTGAGTACTATCCGGGTAATGATGTACGTTATCAGAAGCTGCCGAAAGAAGATCTGCCGCTGAGCGAATCGTTGGAGCTCACGACCAAACGTGTCTTGCCTGAGTGGAATGACAACATTGTTCCTGTTATCAAGTCGGGCAAGAACGTGTTGGTGGCTGCGCATGGCAACAGTCTACGTGCGTTAGTGAAGCATCTCGATGGTATTTCGGAAGATGAAATCACGGAGCTGAACATTCCCACGGGTATCCCGCTCGTGTACCATTTGGATGAAAATCTTAAACCGATTCCGCACAAGGACGCCATCGCGCCGTTGAGTGCGTTTTACTTGGGTAACCAAGACGAGATCCGTGCGCGTATCCTTGGTGTCAAGAACCAAACCAAGTAAGGGTCTGCATACGAAGATAGTCTGCCATTAATCACAGATGCTACCATATTCCTTTCATTCTGGAGCTTGTGTTTACCAAGAATCTCCGTTATTCACCCAAATATCCAAATATAGCACTATTTGCTTTTGTGAATAAAACCCAAATATTGATGTGTTTTTTTTTTGCGGTCCGGGTTTGACTACCCCTGTCCACCGGAACCCATTTTGCTCAGTCGTGTGAGTGGAGGAGCTCCATACTCTTGAGCGGATACGCGCAGAGCAAGTAGCAGGGGCAGGAGAGAACTACATTATGCAGGCGATTCGCAGCGCATTCACTACCTGTGGACGCCAAGGTGCGCGCCAATTCGCCGCAAAGTCGCAACGCGCGTTCTCGGCGTCCAGTGTGCCAGTTTTATCTGCACAGGAATGGATGGAAAACATCCGCAATTCTGCCGAGAAGGACGTGCTCATCAAGAAGACCAAGTTGGCGTCATACTTGAAATCTGTGACCACAAGCGAAGACCTCGTGGCGTCGAAGGAGATCATGAAGATCTACGAGCAGAAACGTGTGGATCCGGACGCTAATGCCGCTGGTTTATTCGTGAAGAAGGCGCTGGAGTTGGACGCTGCTGACCTTGTCTTTGAAGTGCTTGAGGCCAATTACCGTATTGGACTCTTCCTGGAACCATCCACGCTTAACAAATTGCTGTCCAAGTTCTTTAAGGATGGAGAATTCGACAAGGTGTTTCAGTTGCATGAGATTGGCAACCAGAAATACCATGTCAAGTCCACGGAACGCACCTATGACATCCTCATCCGTGCTGCTATTGAACAGGACGACATGGACAAGGCGGTGGCGCTCGTTAAGACCGCAGCGTAAGTACATTTTCATTGCGTGTTGCGGAAATTAATGTACTGACAACGCTTGTTGCATACATATAGTGAAAGCCATAAGTTGCAACGCGTGACGTGCAACAACTTGCTGTTCAAATTGAAGGAACGCGAATTACAGGACAAGGTAGACATGTTCTCTATCGTTTTAAAAGGTTGATTCGTTGATGCTAATTATGTGTACGCTTGTGTTCTCTCACTATAGATTGATGAAGTAGCGGCATTGATGAAGGAGGCAGGTGTGGAGCCAAATGACACGACCAAGAAGATCTTGCAATAGACAGACTCATAGTGACTACAGAAAGTATACACATACCCACACACGCTTACCCTATCAAAAGGAAGGGCATGTTCACAGCCCGTTACACCTACGCTAGACAAGCCAAATGAAAAAACAAACAAATCGATCATTTTTCCATGAACTCGTGCATCATTTTCATGTGCAGTGGTAATTTACTAGCCATGTGAATGTAAATTACATAAACTCCATAAATTACATCATATTGGGAACATTTCGTCGTAAATTACGAAATAATGGGAATATTTCACTGGTGTGCATCAATCACGCACTGAGCAGATCCGATCGATTGACTTGTGTGTGTGGAGGAAGAGATGGCGCTCGTGCGTTCGCTGTTGCTGAGTCGCACCGGCGCGGCCATGCGGTTCACGGCCGTCCGTGCGTTCAGTGGTAATGTTGAATACCCAAAGATTGAAGGTACGGTCCCAGAAATCACGAAAGCGCTCACGACTATCGGCGCGCGGCTCTCGATCCCCACAGCTGCACTTTACTTCACGAAGCAGAAGATCAACCACATCGTGCGCGAGATGAAGGGTGTGGATGAGCTGCGGCAAGTGCAACAGACGCTACTGCTTGCGGATGCCAAGCTTGTGTATCCGAGTGAATTTGCGTCAGGTTCGTTCTTCTCGGCGTGTTTGAAGCTTGATGCTCCTGAAGTGGCGCTTGAGTTCATGCGCAAGGCCGAAAACATGCGTCACTACGTCAACAACCAGAGCTTCGTGCGTGTGGCCAAGCACTACGCTTCGCTAGATGATCAGGAGGCAGTGGAGGAAGTTCTGCAGCTAATGCAGAAGGCAGAAGTGCAGCCAACGACCAAGCTCTACCATTTCCGTGTGCTGAACGCCAAGAACCAGAATCGCTTTGATGAGGCTGTGGCTATTGCAAAGGAAGCAGCTGAGGCGCGACAAATCAATTCGAACCTCATCATCCTGTTGCTTAATGGGCTTGAGGGCGATGCGCTCACGCAACAGGTATGTCTATGTCTGCATTGCTAGGTGTTTTATTCTATGTGACCTGTATGTGTTGCGGTTCTCATATGATGTATAATGTAATAGATTCCACTGGCCAAATACTTGGCTGCCAAGGGCGATGTCATTCCAAACGCCAAGCTGTTGGAGTTATTAGCAAATGAGTAGACGCACAACACAGAGAGAGGAGCGGCTAAATGCACAATCAAAAATCAAACCAGCGTTCTCCTCTTCATTTTTTGGGTGTGTATGTATACATGTAATTGTATAATTGACTCAGTCGTTGAGATTTTTCTCGTTCAGCAGTGACTCGGTGTAGAACGAATCGTTCCCACGCAGCGCTCGCTTCCTCAACTCCACTACAAAGAAAGCAACAAACGCGCCAAAGCCAAAGAGGGTGACTACTGCACCAATGAAACTGGCTGCACGCTTGGACACACTATTATGATGTTTCTTATTTCCCTTGACTGTGCGACCGAATGCAAATGCAACATCACCATCTGCATCCACATCCGCGACATTCCCATGGATCGCCCGCATCAGCACATCGTCCTGTGTGTGGAGCCGGCTCTCGTGGACAACCGCGCGGTTGTCCTGCGTCTCGCTCTTGTATGTCGGACTCTCGTGGCTCTGTAACGACGGATACAACTGCCAGACTGCGTGGATATCCGAGACAGCAAGCAGCTCCCGTTGCCCCATTTTGCTCAGCACTTTCAAGCGCTCAATGGGGTCGGCGATGATCGGAAAAATGCTCTGGCACCATTCTGGGGAACTGAGTTCGTTTTGTCCGTTTTGTTCAACCCCCAGTTCCGTGAACTGCATGAACGCGCTCGCAGGATGGTGCATGATACTGAAGAAATCGTACGGAACTTCCAGAGCACTCTTGCTATTGTTCATGTCTTCGACGATGAAGTAGCTGCGTTTCGTCTCGGGCAGACACTCCCATGCGATCCGCACATGGTCGTCGCGGTCCAGGCGGTCGATTGTATGGTGCAGTCCGATGGCGTGCAGTAGTACATGCATAACGTTGCCCAAGCCACAATCCGCCGAGACTCCCAACAGCTGCTCGCCTCCAATCCGTCCGATATACGAGAAACAGGAAGATGAAGTGGCTTTGATCGTCACGTAATCGTGTGCACAATTGTGGTCACGGAGGCAGTCATTGTCTTTGCATCGTTGAAAGCTGAAATATGTGACTTCAGCGACGTGATTCATGGCGTTCCGCACCAAACGATCAAACATTTGTGCACTGGCGTCGATCTGGAAACACATCGTCGCGTCTTTCCAGCGATGGTCGCGTTCGGAATTGTAGTAGCCATGAAGTACGTGTCCAAACTGCCCATCGCCTCCATCTGCGTTCTTCCATATCTTGAGTTCACCAATGGCGATATCCCCTTGGATGATCATGATGTTGTCCTCTGCCAGCACGTAGTCATATTCGATACCTTTGAATGACACAACGTCTTCGTCATGGCGTTTTATAGTTGGTGTAACTTCTTCCACCGGCAAGCGGCACTCGCCACTCAACGGATTCAACACCAACGGCGCACGACACGCGGCTGCCTGCTCTTCAGGAGTCACCCCATCATCACTTGAAGGGACACAAACCATTTCTTCATCGTCTTCGTTCGTCATCTCGTATCCGTGGTAACATGTGCAGTCTTCATAGTCCATCAGTGGCCAGTTTGTGGCAAACGAATCGAGTGGACACTGTGAAAACGGCACTAACACATTGTCCGTCGGTGGCTGATTGCATTCAACTACGCGCTTCTTCTTCTCACGCCGGCGTTGCCGTAGACTCTTGTGACCAGCTTCCGCCTCTTCCACATCCGTTTCCTTTGTCATACTGATGCCGTAGATGCATTGACAGTTGGCCTTGTTCTGTAATGGCCAGTGTTTGAGGAATGCATGTTTCGGGCACCCGTTGTTGTCCGTTAAGAACCACTCGAGACACCCCTCAAGCGATTCGTCGCGGTAGAATCCACGCGCACAATCGCAATCGTCAAAAGACGTCTCGACGTGTGTCAGCTCCGAAGCTTTGAACGAATGTGGGGGGCAACTGTATGTAGACATGTGCACGCATTTCATGTCTGGGGTTTTCCATCCGTACCCAGGCAGGCACTGACATTGTTCAACCGAGTGAGCAAACGCAGCCACAGGCCTGGAATACGGTGGACATTCGAAAGGCTCTTGCTCAGCATCGTCGATTTGTTCATATTCTCTTCCATCTTCAGACACGTTCACCTCATCGCACGATTGTGTCATCTCGTTGCGTCGATAGCGTTTGCTCTCCAAACACTCGCAGTCTTTGAAACTCATGGGTCGTTCACCTAGTGGCAAGTCGCGACGCTTGAACGAGTTGAGTGGACATACAAATGCCGCTTGTTCACGTTTACATTCATTCATGACAGTGCGCACAAATCCCCAGTCACAATGGCAATCCGCGAACGAGTGCGGACGCATGTTAGCGGCAGGAGAGGAATTTAGTGGACACGTATAGTGGTCCATGAACAGGCACTCGCCTGATTGGTCGTTCTTCTCGTACGGATCCACGCAGTCACAGTCTGCGAGCGACGTGACATCGCGGCGGTGCTTCTTCCTGAAGTAGTTGCCTGCGCGTGGGCATCTTCGTAATTGACAACGGCCGGTGGTGTTGTCCTTCGTATATGGATGCTGACAATCACAGTCGGCGATCGATTTGGCTGTCTTTAGTCCCGCCTTGAGCATGTACCGACCTTTGCATTGGAAGATCGCAGCCGTGCACGCCTTGTGTGTGTCGTCTCGCGTGTAGCCTTCCAGGCATTCACAGTCCGCGAAACTAAGTGGGTGTAAACGGATCGCAGCTGATCCTTCTGGGCAACGGAAGAGCGTTGATATTCCTGCTTGCTGCCCCATGTTGGCGTTATTGTTGTCAATTAGCGGGGAGATATTACCCTGACAAAGACAATCTTCCAGCGATTCCATGTCACGAGGAAGTAGCATTGCTTCACATGGAGAAGGACACACTAAGCAACGGCAGCAACAGAACATGTGAAGCCTTAGAACAGCCCCACAGCGAGCTAGATGTGGTAGTACAATTTACCATAGAACGCAGCATGAGAGCTTGGAAGGAGGATACTGGTCGTGCATATTGCATACGAGAGAAGCCCCCAAGCGCGCCGAGTCCACATCAATGACCGTAGAAATTGCAGAAGGAGATACTCAGGTTGCACTGATCGGTGGCTTGGGCAGCAAATGTGAAAATGCGCTGAGGTGCTTCATCACCACCATTGCCATTCAAATACTGTGTGCATTCTTTCGAAAATCATGCAAAGATCTTTTCGCGACCTTTCGTGTTCCTTGTAGATTTCATCCAATCATTGATGCATTGCTGCTCATTCCAACGAATAGATCCTCAAAGACCAAAAATACACACGATTGATTGATTGAAAATAGACAAACCTACCGCCTCATATCGACAGAAATTTGAATTCGCGATCCTAAATCTTGGAGGACCCAACGTAAATGACATTTCGCGAGAGACAAAGGTCGACCATGTCCAACAATGCCATCTCCAGATTGCGCTTGAACTTGACTGCATCTGTATCTGGGCAGACATGATAGCATGTGATGCTGATGTTGATGCGGTCCGGTTGGAACGCATAGCATACGCCGTAACCCTCGTTGTACATGGCAGAGAACCCGCCCCAGATAGGGCTAGCGCCTGTCCCGCCACTAATGTTACTGGTCGAGATGAGGAATTTCTTGCTTACATCGAAGGCTTTGTCCGTGAAAATCGAGGGCTTAGGGGTGATCCCTGACATTTCCGAGACGATAAGAAGCCCCATGAGGTGGCGATCGATGCCTTCACCAGTCAGACACTTGACCAGCATTTGCTTGTGCGCTTCGATAGCGGCTTTCAATGCATCCCACTTAGCGCTATCCGACGCATCTGACTCCATTGTTTTCACGAACGCCAACGATTCTTTTGACAGCGAACGGATGGTCTCCGTCCGGCCATGGTAGAACAACCGCGTGTGCGCAGTCTCATAAACGGCTGGTACTCGCTTGTGCATCTTGTAATGCGCCAACTGAATGGCCATCTGAATGAAGAAATCTGGCGTCAGTTTGTAGCGCTTCAAGAAGGCGTCACCGTAGTGGTTAAACTGGAGAGTGGTTAGGTCGCTCGCATTGATGAGTTTCCCCACAGCAGCACTGGCACACTCAATTGCAGTGTGTGCTGTGTTGTCCAACACCCACTCCAACCGCTTCGGCTTCAGATCCGGTAATGTTGGCTTGAGGTTCGAGCGATCAGCAAAGCGTGACTTGAAGTTCTCGTTCACATACTTGATGCAATAGTCGAAGAGACGAACCACCACCATGGCGTCTGCCCAGACGTGTTGGCCATTGAGACCACCGCGGGCATTTTCATGAATAATCAGCGTAAATGGTTTATCGTACCAGCGGTTGCGGCCATCACCGAGCAGGGAACTACGCGCAATCTGATTAAATGTAAATACTGTTAGTGTTACTAAAATTGATTGAGTTCAAGAAGATATATAAGCATAAAGATCATACCTCGTCATACGAGTGTGCCGAAGATTCATCCAATGCAATGCAAAACAATGCCCGTTCAATCAAATCAAATGACTGTTTGTTAATATCGTCCAGAGACATGATGTGTTCACGTGCTTTGGCCCAGTTGGTGCGGTTTTCTGAAGTCAAGACGCTGACAGGAGGATACCGTTCCAAGTCGAACAATCCCGTAGCTTCTTCACGCACCAACTCAAATTGTCTAATAATGAAGGAATGAATGAGCAAATATTGCTATTTAGTTTCATAATTACCATTCAAAGACGCCAGCAAGTTTGTTACCTGAGAATATCTGCAAATGGAATCTCTTCTCCATTGTCATCCAGCAACTGTATAGTCCAAATGCAATTGTTGCGCAGGACAATAATGTGTTTGGCATCGTGTGGGTATGAACGAAGTTCATCGCACTCTTCCCCAGGGATAATACACGTGTTAAACATTCGTGTATATGTGTGCATGCACAACGGTCGTCCCATCAACTTTTCACATGGATACTTTTCCCTGTTTCATATAGACAGTCATGAACGCGTTCTATACAACAGGACAAGAAGTAGGTACTCACTCTAAGAAATTCTTCCGAAATTTGAGGATCGCGTGCGCAAAGATTGATGCCGCTTCGCACTGACTCATATCGCGTGGTCCCCAGTTGCCAGGTAAGACACCATACCAATTGACGTTGATCGCCGATGGGTAGCGTGGTTGCAGGTACGCAAAAGTCTCCCACCAATCCTCGATCCAGTTACGCTCCGAGTCTGCTCGTTCTTGCAGAATCGATTGAAGCTGTGGACCAACTCCGTTTAAAAAATCATGACAGACACCTTTCGTGTGTTCTAACTCTTCCGGTGTAAGTAACGGCTCGCAGCTCTTGATGTAGCGCTCAAGCGTGTCTTCCAGCGACGGCAGTGGTAGCGATGGTAGTGTGTCCTGGTACTGCAGCGTTTTCTCCTGTGCTGTTGCTGGTGGTTGTTCGGTCATATTGATCTAATTTGCACGCGTCTCTCTCCTCCTTTTCTGCTTCCTCTGCAAGTTCAAAACTGCTCTTCCTGACAGAAATCGATCTTTTGCCTTTGCGCCGTTGACGCTTTTTTAGCCAATCCGCGCGGTGATTACCTGCAATGGGTGAGTCAGACGTTGCGGGTTGAAATTCTTTTTCTCTAGACCCATATTTTCAAAATATCTTAATATATATATATAAATGGGTATGAGCTGATATATACGGGTTTATGGTGAATGGGTTTGATGACTCTGTCGCGTCATTTTTGTACTTGGAGCGTTGAGGGGAACAGTTTTGAGTTGGGCACTTCAAGTTCAACTGCACAACACCTAAGGAGATCCTCATAGATGCCAAAGATACCAAAGTACCAGACACCTACTCCCTCTTGGGCCTATAACACCAGTAAAGCTGGCAGGACTCCTCGAAGAAGGCGACTTCGATATTTTTTTG
>BCKE01000072.1:85281-193193 GCA_001600495.1 Pilasporangium apinafurcum
TTCATCATTACAAATAAAAAACTATCCTATGCCAAAATATTATGTGCTAAAAGGCAGTTGCGGATTTTTTGAGTTTAGGAAAACAACTGAAAACTGGCACCGTTGGCTCGCGGATTGCTTGTTAAAAATAATGAAAAAATTAGGTAACTATGAGTAATACTGTATTAATTAGGTAAAGTCCAAGCGGTGATGATCCACTTGGACTAGACATGCACGACTGATCACGTAGCCAAAGAAACTCGTCAATATGTACGCGGACAATCACACAGTAGAATGAATCCCTAATGATAACATCAATATTCATCCAATAGATTCCAAGTAGTCCCACAGTTATCCATGTTTCCAATCCAATTACTGGCTTAAATCTTGGAACCATTGTTGGCGATACAAAGCTCAATCATCTCCGTCAGTGCCGTCGACAAATGGTCCCGGAATGCCACTGCATCCGTTTCTTTGCATGCATTCCAGGATGAGATGCTGACATTCATGTGTGTCGGATGGATCGCATAGCAGACGCCATAACCATCTTCGTACATGGGAGCAAATCCGCCCCATTGCGGATCAGTACCTGGACCACCACTGACGTTGCTGGTGGAGATACGGTAGCGCTTGCTCAATGCGAAGGCTTTGTCGGTGAAAATGGCTGGTGTGGGTGTGACACCTTCCATCTCGGCTACTATTCCCAGTCCCATCAAGTGACGATCTACACCTTGACCATTGAGACACCGCAGCAGCATCTGCTTATGGCTAGCAATTGCAGTCTTTAGGGCTTTCCACTTATCAGTGTTTGATGCATCCGACTCCATCGTCTTCACAAACATCAGCGACTCGTTTGATAGTGAACGGATCGTTTCCGTACGTCCATGGTAGAACAAACGCGTGTGCGCAGTTTCATACACAGCAGGCACATGGTTGTGCATCTTGTAATGCGCCAATTGAATTGCCATTTGCAGAAAGAAATCTGGCGTCAGCTTGTTGCGCTTCAAGAACGCGTCGCCGTAGTGGTTGAAGTAAAGCGTCTTGAGGTTCATGCTAGCGGTCAATTTACCAATGGCGGTACTCGCAGCAATGATCGCACTGTGGGCTTTATTATCCAGCACCCATTGGATTTTCTTGGGCGTCAGCGAACGCGTTGGGTTGAGCTTAGAACGATCGGCGAACGCTGTTTTGTAATGTGCTTCCACGTACTTGCCACAGAAATCAAATAACCGCAATGGCACCAGCGCATCGGCCCACATGTGTTGGCCGTTGACACCAACTCGGAGATTAGCGTCAATGACGATCGTGAAGGGCTTGTCGTACCACTTGTTGTGACCGTCGCCGAGAAGAATCGTATGAGCGATCTATGGAGTACCAATTAGGAGATTATAGCTTCTTGATTAAGAAATGGAGCAATCATGATAAAAGAAAATAGTCATACCTCGTCATTACTTGTCGCTGCGGATTCGTCCAACGAGATACAGAAGAGCGCACGCTCAATCAACTCAAAGCTTTCCTGGTTGGTCGAATCCAGGGCCCGGATATGGTTACGTGCCTATCCAACATGAACGAAATGAATATGACGTTTGTCCATCCCACTACAACATCAAAATGAAAAGAACAGAACTTGAAAGTCTCAATTACCTTGGCCCAGTTGGTGCGATTCTCCGAGGTCAAGACGCTTACAGCTTCAAATGGTCCCTTGGCTTGCTCGCGCACCACTTCCAATTGGCTCAGAATATCACCAAGTGGAAGTTCTTCTCCCTTGTCATCCAACACTTGAACAGCCCACATGCCATTATTGCGTAGCACGATGATGTGTTTCGAGTCGTGCGGGTACGAGCGCATTTCATCATATTCGGGGCCAGGGATAATGCACGTATTGAACATGCGCGTATATGTGTGCATGCACAACGGTTTGCCCTGGAGCTTCTCGACTGGAATCTCTTCGCTGTTATTGACAAGAATAAACAAATAAAGCTCCATCAGCAACTATCATAACGCACGAGATAGAGTAGCAAATCATCTTTGAACTTACTTGAGCAGGAGCTTGCGATACTTGAGCACGCCCGAAGCGAAGATCGCTGCGGCTTCCCATTGTGAAAGATCCCGTGAAGTCCAACTCCCTGGTACGACGCAGTAGTAATTGATGTTGACAGCCGACGGGTATCGTGGCTGCAAGTACCCAAAGTGTTCCCACCATTTTTCGAGCCAATTTCGTTCCGTACTGGCGCGTTTCTGCAGAATTTGATGCAGTTTGGGTCCCACGCCGGTTAAGAACTCGTGACAAACGCGCTTTGTGTGTTCCAGTTCGTATGGAGTAAGCAGCGGCTCGCACGTCCCGACATAGCGCTCTAGCGTCTGCTCTAGCGACGGCAATGGGAGTGATGGCAATGTGTCCTGGTACTGGAGTGTTTTCTCCTTCGTCATGATCCTCTTCTTACTTCCGCTTCTTGCCCAGCAGTTGGCTAATTGCAATGTCATCTTTTTTGGGCATGTCACGATGGTAGCCATGGGTCAGGTTAAGCAATTGTTTAAATGGGTTTTGTCTATACCCACCCGTTTAATTGTATTAGTTTTATGTAATTAATACGGGTTTTTGTAAATATGGGTCTATTTTATGATAAAACCCGCGCTAAGGGATGTGTTTAGCGAAACGTTGCAAGTTCAACGTTCAGCATACGTAGACGGAACTAGGTTACTCCAACTCGCTTCGCGAGTTGCGCCTACCAACTGGCTACATCTAGAATATGGGCTGTACCGTGTGAGGAGACTCACTTGATTATTGTTGCAAGTACTCTGGTCTTGCTCGATTGTTGAAAAGTTCTGTCGTCACGCCCATAATGTTCAGCGAAGCGTTCACATCGCGATCCCAAAACGTCTTGCATTCACTGGATTCACAGTGCAAAAGGGATCGAGATTCAATTGTGCCATCGGGAACGCCGTTGATCATTTTCGGGAAGACTACCTTCGAAATTTCAGCGTGATAGTGGAAACATCGCTTAATTGTACGAAACTCGACGACGGAACGAACGGTAGTGCGCTTTGCCAGTTCCCTCTTGAGCACTTTGACGCCATGGTGGTGAATTGTCGAATGGCATACCAGTAAAAAAAATCCCCATACTGTTTGCAAAGACACATTTGCAGTTGGTTCTACTGAAAATAAGATTTCGAGGTAATTCGTTTGTCAGGTTTTCTAGTCAGTGTGACAGGTTTGGCCAGACGGACAAAATGGAATCTCATACATTTTCCGCACAGATAGACAGCTTGCGAAAATAAGAGAAGTAAAATGCTCACATGCGCCTAACCATCGCTCGCCGCGTTCATTCCTTGGAGCTATGAGAATCCCCAAGAGAGAAATCATGCAATTCACGCACTGGGTCTTGCCTTTGATGGTCAATCGCGAGTCCGCGTGCAATCGCTGCTAAATTTGAGCACATATAACTTCAGCTCCTACCGCTCTTATACACTTTGGTTCATCTACGCAAGCTGTTAACCGCAATCCATCTACGCTGACTCACGCTTGCTCTCGGAAACTACTACATGCTCTATCCAGCTCCAGCATTTCAGGTGGCATCAGCATGCTGCTTCAACTCAATTGCCATAATCAATCTGTATACTTATTTAGATATAAATTCTATAGCCAAATATCTTATTATTCAACTTAAATGAAAACTTAATTGAAACTGATGTGAGCTACCAAGAAAGTTCTACAAACCCTGGAAGAATGCAAGGTTCATCTTCACCTGCACGGCCAAATGGGCGTCTCTTCCAGCCTCGACACGCAATAGAGCGTCACATTTCCCATCAAGCGGAGTCCTCTACGCTGATGCTGACACCGGTTAGACATAGAAAGCACTCGATGATGTCATTATCGGCCTCCACACTCTACGATTTATCGTCGGTGTCCTCGTCTCCACCTTCACCGTTAGCGACCACAACAAACACGAAACCTCTTGTGCGTGACGCGTGCAGCGACATTGAACGCGAACTTCGTGCCATTGATGCTCGACTAGCACTCTATCGGCACGCACGAGAGCAACAGGACGACGCGAAGAACGAAGCGTCACATCTTCGTTCTACTACTTTACCAGTCGTTCAAGTACATTCCGACCCTGAAAACCCGACCAATGATTCAAATTCCATTTCTAATGAGCAACAAGCAGCGGGAGAAGTGGCGGAAGAAGTAGAGAACGCGTTAAGCAATTGTGAGCGCTTACTCAATCGCGCGATGTTCACAGGTGCGACATTGAGGTGCCTATTTTTGTCATGCTGCTGCGTTACGCATTTCCCGCATTCACGTTCCGTTGGTATTGTGTCTTTTGTCGTGTTTGTTCGTTATTCTCACTGAACAGCGGCATCCTATGCTTCTAGATCTAGTATCTCTACCAGTTTTGACCTCAGTCGTGCCACTATGAAGGACGATATTTCACTCTATGATATGAAAGAAGAGGACCTGAAAGCCCAACGTGAGGCAATAGAGCAAGATACGACACAACCAGAAAGTAACACAAACACTTCGCGACGGTACATTCCCGTAGAAAGCCTTCCATCGCCGCCAAGTCATCACCACACGATGAATACGACCCTTCACAGTCTCTCACCCGAAGAACGCGAGTTGGAGATTAAAGTCCAGACCATGAAATCATTTGCAGCAACATGTCAACAGGATATGGAAGCACAAGTTACGTCCATCTATCAACACCAACAAGCTATCCAGAGTTCGTATCTCAAGGAACTCCAGCGCAAATACGAATCTAAAAAGAAAATGACACTGATTGCGCTGAAAGAACGCTGTGAACATGACACCAAGGATGTTGTGCGGACTACGATGGAGAAATATGAACGGGAGCAAGAGAAGGCACTAGAAGCACTGGAAACAGAGCTTCTCAAAGAGCGTGAACGGTATTTGAGCGATATAATGATACGTCATGAGAAAACGATGGACGAGCGTGTGAAGAGCCTCGAAGCTCGCCTAGCAGCTGAAAATTTGACTAAAAAGAAAGCACTAGAAGTCCAGTTACAAGCGGAGCAGGAACAAAAACTACATGATCTAGAACGAGAAAGTCAAGAGAAATTGGCGAATTGGGAAGCTCAAACACGGATGGATATGGAGAAGGAATTGTACAAACGGCGAGAAAAGGCTGCAGCTAACATTCTCAAAAAGCAGGAAACGAAAACACAAGAGTTGAAGCGGGAAATTGAGCTGAAGCATCACGCCAAAGAGCAAGAAGAAATAAAGAAACTCGAGAAAGCGCTCGCCTTCGGTGCCCAAACACAGTTGCAACAACTGCGGAAACAGTTGGAAACGGACTACCAAGAGAAGCTGAACGATGTGAAGCTAAAAGCCGACCAAGCCCTTGAAAACAAACTTGTAGAAGTAAAGCGTTCTTTGAGTCGATCCTACAAAGAGGAATATACCAACCTCGAATGTGAGTTACAGAAACGAAATCGCCTTGCAATCGTGGAACTACATGAGAAAATGCAACGTGAACACCAAGAGCAGGTTCATGAGATGACAACACGAGCTGATCAGCACAAAAAAAAATCAATTGTATCATATCAAAACCAGCTAAAACAGGAGCAACAGCAGCAACTCCGGATCTTAGAGCAAACACTCGAAAATAAACTGACTACACGCTTGCATGAAATGGAACTGGCACATCAAGCCGAATGTGACCGGTTGCTTGATGATTTCCGTCACAGAACTATCCAACTTCATGAAGAAGAATTGAATACGAAAGCTTCGCGCGTGAAGAATTGTCAAGACGTATTACTCGCCGAAGCGAACGCTTTCTTGTCGTTGAATTCATCATCAGATATGATTGCTGATGGTGGCAGCGCGAGTCATACGGAGGCATCTCAACGATTGACCCAAGTAAAGAAGCATCTTTCAAAAGAGCTGGCCAAGTACGTGGATATTCTTGTGAGCGATTTTGAAGAAATTGCAGAAGAGCAGCGAATTCTTGTGACAAAGATCACCGAATCAACACAACTATATCTGACTTTCAAGCGAGAATGTGGAATTCTAGAAACCCAATCTGCCGAACTCAGAAGTGCATTGCACACATTGCACGATGAATTTCAGAAGAAGGAAGAAATTTGCAAAAAATTATACCAAGCGAATGAAGCGCTAATCAAGCGTCTTGGTGTATCTGTTCTATCACCAACAGCTGATAGCGAATCGAGTAAAGCTGAGGAACGATCGCCGTTACTGGTGAATACACTTAATGCCGCTTCTTCATGGAAAAAATAACATGAGTGCGTTGACGGAAACAACTATTGCTGGCGGTATGTATTATTCATGTTTATTCCAGTATGGATTGAATCCATGAATACTACAATAGAGTTCTGTCACTCCATTCAAGTTAAGTGTCTACGATACCAATGTCGCAGTGTCTGCAATATCTGTGGCGGTTTTCGAGGTTGCGAAATAAGCAGCTAAATACCTCTGGAAGCTTGCTACTAATGTTGAAACATACTGAGTCCAGATCTTTTCGTCGTCAGTACTACTGGTATTTGGATATGTCGTCTTCCGCAGCTTCCAAATGGAACTTATTTTCATCACAGTTGCGTCATTCAAGCTCCTGGTCACCAATTGCTCGAGAACACTAGGCTTCAAGTCTTGTTGGTGGAAGGATCCATGGCGACACATGAGCATTCCAATCTCGTAGGCTGTCATCTTGCGATCGACAGCACATGTTTGCAGGAATATAGTGCAGATATGTAAAGTGAGCATCGCTTCCCACTCCAGCTGTTGACCCGAAGGAAGCATTTCATGCAGCAGCTTTGTATCTTTCGTTGCATTGAGGGAAGCAATATACTGGATGGTCTCACGGGAGAATGGTTGCTTTGCTTGAGGCCAAAAGAGCCATAGAAAGCTGGTTTCTTCCATTGCAGATACTCGTGGAAGGCAGGCACCATGATCGATGGGAATTAATTTGTATGTCTTCGGTGACTGTTCTACAACAAGGAGATTCCCACCATGACGGTCTTGATTTGCGAGCCGAATGTCCAAGATTGCGATCGAGTGAACATCCTGAGCGCTAAAAACGCTGCATGCTACATCATCAGCTGTGCATTTATGTGGGACATATACTTGCAGCGAGCCAGTTTTCGCAACCCGTTGCGCAAGTTTGTCAGCGTAATGGAAATTAGAATGGAATGCTGAGACGAGGGAGGTCATCGGAACACTGGCAGTATGGTTCTTGTCGAGCAAGTACACCGCTACTTCTCGAATAGCAGAATCTCCAGCAAAAATACCCGTCCGTATCCCAACCGAACATCGATTCTTGTCGTCGCGTTGGGGCTGCTGTTGGAAGCGTTTTGGATTATTTGGAGCATAGGCTTCCTCATCGGCAGGTTTAAATACTGCAGCTATTCGTCCGCGTTTCGTTCGAAGATAATACACGCCTCCAGTACAATCATCGACTGGAATTGGAGAAATATTAGAAAGAAGACCTGCCTGGCTCTCCATCGCTATCGCTTGCATTTCTTCAACATATTTCATTGTTGGTTTGGCAGTAACAGTCGCAGGTTTAAGAAGTTGGATCCCCACACTAACGAAAAAGAAGTGAATATTAAATAGGCATACGCAGAATCGAAATACAATGACGGGGATGGATTTGAGCGTACCATGGTTGCGAGCCATTGCCGTTGGCAATCCCTCTCTCTTTCGCAAGGAGTTCGCCGCTCTTACCAAACTGATGGCCACGTTGTAGTAGTGTAGGGCGGTTGGCATTTGTCACGATGTGGCCGCTATTACGACGACCTGCCTGAGCTAAAGGTGAGATCTTAGTGTCTTCATCTATGCAGGCACTCTTTGGCGAAGATGCTGTGGCTCGTGCTGATTCAGAAGTGGACGCTTTTGATTGCGCGACCGGGGATCCTCCAGTTCGGGGTGTTGTCTTGCCACTTAATACGCGCGGTGTGCAGCTTGGTGAACTCGGTGAAGCAGGGGTGACGCTGATTGTGAGTCCTTGTGGAAGACTGTTGGTGCTGCGAAGAGTAGTCCGAATCGTAATCTTCTCCATTGGGCTGGAGGTACCACTGAGTTTAAAATTATCCGTGGAGACATGCATAGCAGTCTTCAATGCTGCCACCATTTGCCAGTTTGTGCGGCACAATTACTCGTTTAAGTTTAAGAGCTAATGCATATGAGTATATATGTTAGAATATAATGGCATTCACTCGCAACGTGCAAGATGAAGAGTATCAATGCACTACCTTCTTTCTCACTCGCAGATTGACGTGAAGCTAGTGTATCAGCTGATGGTGGCGCATACAAATGCCAAATGTGCACATATATCTATTGTCGTCACTAAACAGACCAGATCACGAGGCATATCGGCATAGTCTTCCGTTGAATAGTGGAATAAGATTTTCTTCTTTCACGTCCAAAAGAGATTGTCGCCATTTCAAGTCATCCCAAAAATAGGTGGATACATTTGCACACGTCGCAGATTACTGCTATACCTACTACATGTTCCAGAAATCAATGTGGGACACCTTCGTGCTTCAAGTACAGAAAAAAGGCCAGTAGATCGAATCTCCTTGTAATCCTGCGGATTATCAAAAAGCAAATCAAGCGCGCAGGAGAAAAGAGGGAACCAAGGAAGAATGCTGCGTCTGTTGAAACCTCGTGCTGTAGCTAATACTGCTGCTGCTGTGCGCTCCGTCCATATTGAGCGAAAACTGGAGGAGTTAGGCTACGTGTTGCCTCCCGTTGCAGAGCCCAAGGGGAACTATCGCACCTGCGTACGCACGGGCAACTACATCTTCACTGGTCAGTCCCTCACTTGATACTTCGTTTGTTACGGACAGAATTGCTGACATTAACGCTCATATTTGTGAATAGCTGGTCATTTGCCATTGCCAACAGGTGGAGACCTGATTGTGGGCAAGATTGGCAAAGATCTGACCCCCGAAGAAGGCTATGATGCTGCTCACCACGTCGCTCTCAGTCTCGTCGCCACTTTGAAGCGTAAGTGATGCTTGAATTCATCCCCTTCGTTTCATTAATGGATGATATTGATAATTGTATATAATATGGCAGACGAATTGGGAGACCTGGACAAAGTGAAGCGCGTCGTGAAGCTTGTTGGCTTTGTCAACTGCGTGGATGGCTTCACTGGGCAGCCAGGTGTGATCAATGGCGCGTCGGACACCATCGGCAAAATTTTTGGCGACAAGGGCATCCACGCGCGTTCGGCCGTTGGCACGAACGCTTTGCCACTCAATGTTGCTGTTGAAGTGGAAGCCATCGTGGAAATTTCAGATTAGAAACAATTGCTGGTTTTCTAGTACCAAACAGTATATTCCTGTCATTATGCAATGCTGGTCTTTGTACTTTCCTCTATGCTGTTGTTCGTCGTTAAATAGTTACCTCTTCTTCAAATTGCAATGGGGTCTACACCAACGCATTTCCAATATGCTGAGCCGTAATTGACAAAGATCTGCTCACCTTTGGCGATAGGTTTGATTGTAAACTGTATTGGTCAGACACCACACGCAATCATGAGTTCATTCAATTAATCTCCAATAGCAGGACATCAATACAATTTACATACACAAAAGATATGGAGGATGCCGTGACTGATCATCGGAACGAAGCGGGCGTTCGGCATAAAGCTGTGATTAATACATCGGATGACGTTGCCATATTCCGACGCACTCACGTACAAATCTCCTCCCTCAAACACGGACGGATACCGGACGCCATACGCGTCAAAGTTGTCGCTGTTGCTGTCTGCATGTACCTTCAGCACACCTGTGTATTCGCCTAGAAACTCTAGTTCCGAGATATCGTCGATAGCGAAGAGTCCCAATGCGTTATCTTCCGTGTCACAAAGCGAAGGGACGTGGCCGATGCACACGCTGCTAGAAATGATGGAGGAATCAAGGTTCTCTGCATTGATGCACTCGAATCCATCAATAACCGAGTCTGAAAATCCCCAGAATGCATAGTTGCGTAGCATGCCCGTGCGCTGGAAGAGCAGTTTGCTGGTATACGTGCATTGCATTAATTCTTGCACCTCGTCAGTGCTATTCATCACAAGCAACGTTATGTACGCAATACCAGCAGCCGAAGCGAGTTTTATTGCTCTTGTTCACCTGATCATCTTAAGGTGCCCGTGTATATCTCTGTATCGGAAACGTAGTTGTTCCTCTGCCAACACAGCGATACAATCGCTACCACAGTGTGCAAACGTCGTAGCTTTCTGGTGAGCGTCATATACGTAACATTCATCACGATCGATACAGCGGAATCCCTGGCAAGTCTCCACCACTGCTATTGCTCCAGCTTCCTCGTTTCCAGTGACTGGTTGCATCAGAATTCCATTCACTACGGCCATCACCGCCAACACAATGCTTATCTCCAGTGAATCAGAAGCTCCAAAGCATCTGGTGGTGACCGATCATGATGACAAAAGGCTTCTTTTTCGTGACACTCTTCAGATGAATTGAGATGCACAAATGCAATTTAAAAAAGAATTGATATATCAATTCATTTAATCCTTGATGTGCGCCACACGACGTTTTGTCCATCATCTTTGACCAAAAGAAAGTGACAAAGAGAGCGATGCGGCCAACCCCGACGGTGCCATTGGGACCGATCCTGAAGAAGCTCGTGCCCGTCTGCTTCGTGACGGGCGCCGCCATGGAAGCGTTCATGGTCAAGACCGGTTTCTGTGGGTTATCTCCTTTTTATTGGTGCAGAGTGCATACTATTACATGTGAGTGATAATAACATTTGCGGTTGGATTGCATGATCGTTCAGATGAGATCGTCACAACCAACGAAGCGGAGCGCCGGCAGCAACGTGACGCTGAAAGACAAGAGTATTTGGAACACAAACAAGAGCAACAATAGACAACACACTCGTTTCATCGAATATTTTTTTTGTTTTGATATATAAAGACGACACTCTGTCAAATGCCTCTGCAGCATCATGACAACTGAAAGAGAAAAGGATAAACGCTTATTTGCACTTACTTTATGCTCCTATTCCGTGCGATCGACTCGCTGCAGTACTAGCTCCAGTTTAGGCACGCGATGGCCGCCGCGATCTTTCGCGCGGTTGAGTGTATACCGCGTAGAGATCTTTGTGGTGATCGCGTTGTTCTGCAGCCGCAGCATCTCGGCCGTCTGCACGGCTGTGGTGATCGCTGCCTCCGATGCCTGCAAGCGAATCGTTTCCTGCTTCTGCACCGTAAACTTGGAGTTGATAATATTGGCGTAAAATACTGGTATGGTAACAACAGCAAAAACATATCAGGTTACCGTCAAACCATTTAATGGCAATTCTAAAGAAACGATGACTTACCTGCAGGTTTCCGCATCGACACCGTCACAAGATCATCTGTATAACGCGACAATTTGGGTCCTGCAAAAACCTTATCAACCGGTTTCAACTGCAGCTCTTGGATAATTTTTTCTAGTGTTTCCTTCACTTTAGACCAATATTTCACACGAACAAGCTCCGTCGCCGTGGCAGCATCCGACTTGGATTCTGTATTTTCCCATGGCACAGAGCCAACGACAATCACACGCATGCCTTCGTCAACCAATTTACTGAGAAGTTCCGCGTCGGCACTGATGACGACTTTGACCTTAAACTCTTCATATAATTCCTTCTTCCGTGCCACAATATCTTCGTTTTCGTCTTCGTCCACAAACACGAGCTTATCGAATACACCGGGATATTTTGCATCCAGCCATTCGCGTGTCTGTTTCTCCACGACACGCGGGCGGTCCGTCAACGCCAGGAACGAAAAATATTTGCGCAGTGGTTTCAGTACTTCGGTCACACCCGGAACGGCTTCCACTTTTGTTGAGAAATGCGTCGAGTGGTAAAATTCCAGTAGCTTCTCCTCCGTTTCCTTTGCAGACGTTCCACCTAGTATACTGGCCCAATTGGCTGATTTGACGTCATCCATGGAGAGCTAAGAAATATGTAGAAAAGTAGAGAGATAGAGACATGGATCAGATGGATCTTTCGATTAGAGATTACTTTTGAAATCACCATTAATGCCTCACCGATGCGCCTTTCTCTTCATTCTGCCACGCCACCGCGCACTCGATGACCTTCGCGAGCGTATGGTCCACATCCACCGCCACCACTGTCCGCTCCATTTTGTGTTGCACTCACTTCTTACTGTTGCTTCTTCACCTTCAAGCGACGGTGTTGCTGCAAGGCGCTTCTCACTTTGAAGTTGGATCCCAAAAAACGCGGAAAGAGCCAACATGGATGCGCAAACTTACCGTAAATTACACAATATTTTACTAATTTTAATAAAAATGCGAGAAAAAAATGCAATATGTCTTGAGGATTAACACGAAATCATCAACTTTCAAAGAGGAAGAATTCCACTCATGAACAGTTCTTATCTCCTGCATTGGAAGGTAAGAATGAAAATGTTTCTGTGAATATCGATGCATACGAATGCCTGGAAGCCTAGAAGGAGGCGATCAAGGTGAAGCTGGCATATACAATCAAGTATGATGCAGATGAAATGATGATGCATTTGGTCAAGGAGGACCATGCGCATATGACAAACAATGACAGTTGGTTCGATGAGATTAGTATAAAGGTTTTAATGTCGGATGGATTAGAAGGCACACCAAAGAAATGAACCTTTCTCGATGGCGAACGAGTGCTGAATACTTTGAAACTAAATTCGTCCCAAAAAAACTCGAAACTCACATTTTAGTGGATATTCCAGAGCAGATGGACCATGAAAGAAACGCAGAATTCCTAGAACCCACAGGGTTGATGCAACAACTAAAAGAGATACATGCAAAGGATGCTGCGGTTGGAAGGAGAGTACTGTGTTGGACGAAAGATATTACATTACATGCTCCAAGTATTTTATATATCCAACTTGCCCAAGCTAAGTGTGAGTTTGGGCAGGTTGCACATGGAGAATATTTCCGTCGTTATTTATTTTACTTTTACTTACATCTAATTTTACCGAAATTTTTGTCTATGCGTACTTAACTCGTAATTTTGTAAAGTGCGTTCTTTGGTACTTTTCGTCTTTGCTGAGAAAGAGAAGGCAACGAAGGACAAACAAAACACGATGATGCAGATGCTCAACGTGAGTGCGCTGATCTCCAAATACAAAACTGTGGGGGACCACACAGAGTTCGTTATTCAGGTATGTAGAGGATGGAGCTACCTACTCCTCTCTCGTATGTTCGTTCATGACTGTCTGGTGTTGCTCAGTTGTGCTGACTAATCATGTGCCATGACGGTCTAGATCACTTGCAATGGTGGCATTTTCTTGATCTACCGACGCTTCAGTGACTTTGATCAACTGCATTCGCGACTGACGCGTCAATATGGCGATCTCATTGAAGCGCGATTGCCAGAGAAGCAGTGGTTTGGCCGGTACGTATTATTTTGTTAACAACAAACAGCGTCACGATTTCAATGATGATGAGAGTAAAGGCGATGGGGAGGATGCTGAAAGAGAACAAGAAGAATGGAAGAATGTCAAGGAGATCGTCGAGTTCCTGTAGATTTTCGAAAGGAAGAAGTGGAAAAACGAACGGCCAGTGTGTGAACGAAAAAGGAAGAAAGGAGTCCGTCTATGTTTTTCGTGGTCTTGCCACAATGATAGCGGACGAGGACTGCCCAAATCGCTTGATCTTATCTGACAAGCACTGGCATGTTTGTATGATCGCTCTCCATCTACAGTCGTAGCTCCGATCTCTTCGTCTTCTTTCTTGCTTCAGCGTATCCTTCCCCCAGTAGTTGGTGTTCTTTAGCAGCTGTCTGGATTGCTTTGAGAAATCGAATGTGCTGGTGAGAGTTTTACTGTGGTGAGGCTAAATATTTAACCTAGTGCTGTTTTTGATGTTGAATAGCTTCGATCCAAATTTCCTTATGAAGCGTCAGGCGAGTCTGCAAGAGTATCTCGGTATGCTTATCACTCTTGATATTTAGCGTAATGTAGGGATCCATTCTCTCAAAACTGTCAAATGCATGCATGACAGATAAGCTGTTGGAGGTGCCTGGCATTCTTGAAGACCCATCATTGCTGCATTTCCTAAACTTGGAAAAACATTTAGAATTGGCCAATGATCTTAACAAAGATACCAGTGGTAACGGCCGCTCAAGTCTTGCCCTACTCAGCAAAAGTGGCATCTTGAACGAACACGATCGTCTGAGTGCGATTGTGGAGAATGCTGCACAGGCATTCATTGATATCAGTGAAGTCCCGGAGCCTTTGGAAGCCGAGCAGGCTGTGCAGCGTAAGAATGAGATCCTCAACGCTTCGCAGGGTCTACTTAATGAACAAAAACTTGGCGAGCAATTCATGTCATGTCTAACGGTCTTGGCGCTGCCAGCGACGTCCCGGTTGTCAAGTGAAATAATCCTTGCACGAGTAGAGAGTGGTAGCAAGAACGGCTTGGCTTACCAACAAGAGCGGGACTTCTTGTGGAGCACACTCGAGAAAGTTGAAGAGTCGCTCCGCTTGGATATCGCACCACCTTCGAGTGATTTGCTGGCAATCATGGATGGCTCCATGTCATCGTCAAATCCTACGCTGTCGAATGGAGGTGGCAGTGCTCTCTTGGATGGCTCAGTGGATGAACCAGTAAACAGTAACAGCAGCAATGGACTTGGGTCTTCATATAATTGATCAAATACGTACTTTGGGGTAGTTTTATGTCGTCGATACATCTGACTGATGTAACACGTGATGATATTGGCGTAGAGTGTCTTGAATGGTGTCTTGTAAAGATTGATGTTGAGACCGCAGGTCGATCAAGTCGTCTTCGCTGTCGGCGACTCTGGATTCTAAAATTGTGCTACCATCACCTTCTGGTTCATTTTCATTTCCTAGCGTGCGTATATCCGCATCATCCATAAGTAGAAGCTCTCCATTCGACTGAAGCAGGCGCTGTTCTTGCTGCTCTTTTTGAACCAAACGGAGCTGGGAAGTGTTTTGGATGAGTTGTTTGCCAACCAACTTCATCATTTGATCCATTTCCGTCATTTTGTTCTCCATCGTGAGGAGTTGTTGCTTCAGTTTCTTCTCCCATCCACTTTTCATGACATCCTCCCGAATCTCCTGCATTTTGGCTGACATTTCTTTGTAGAACTGGGTCATTTCCTCTTGCTGTCGGGTCCACCACGACTGATCCAGTGCCTGTAAGGATCTCTCGACATCTAATTGTAACATATCTATTTCTCTTCGCAGGATCGTTTGATCGTTTTCTATGCGATCAATACCATCCATTCGCCTCAAATTTTCTTGGATATCGCGCTGTAGCGGTTCCCACTGCTTATCGACTGCGTCTTTGCAGGACTGAAGCTACGGCAACATCCATTACAAGACATAGAATGATTCAGCATAACATTCAAGCCCATTTTCTACATTAACCACTCACATTAGCATCGAGTTGTTGCATTATCTCTCTTCTTGTTTCATCAAGGCAAGTTTGAAGTTCATGCTCACGTGCTAACGCGTATTGTTTTTGCATATCTTCGAGCCGCATCTCGACAACCATTTTGTGCTCGCTCTCTAACTGAGAGAGGTGGTTATTCATTTCGACGCGCATCGATTCTAATTCTTTAACCCGATAATTGTTGTTCTCTGCGCCCAGATCTTTGTACTTATCTTCCAGTCTGTCGGCAATTGTTTTCACTTTACTTTCTAGGCGATCATTTTGAACTCTCTGCACCTCCTCAATCGCAGTTTTGGTTTCCTCACGAATCTTAGCGTGCTGGGTACTCAGGTGTTGATAGATGCCTAGCAGCTCTTTATCGACAGCAGACTTTTTACACTTTGTAAAAGGCATACACGATGAAGACATCAGTTCCTGCAATGTCACTGTAATGGTAGGAATCGGCGCTTACTCGTTTTCGCACGGCATCCTCTGTGAACTTCCTCTGTGTCAACAAGATTTTGTCCACATGTTCAGCATCGACTTTGCGGTCAATCTCTCCAACCAACTAGAGTCGTTAATGTGTATCATACAGAAACACAACCAGAGTCAGGGTCACACTTTCGTTTTGCATAAAATAATTAGCAAACATACACACGCACATGACTCAACTCTTCTTCTAGCAACTCAAGCCGTCGTTCGATTTTTGCAATAACCTTCGTGCTCGCTACTTTCGTCTCACTCAGCTCACTGATCCACCTATCGTCCATCGCGTTTATATTCGCTACGAAGTCGTCTTGCCACTGCTGCACCATCAGTTGATGTTCATTTTCGCTACCAGCAAAATTAAAGCACGACTAAGCATGAAGCGTGTAGCAGTAGACAATTGTGATGTCAGTGCTGCTCAACCCTACCTTTGAGCGTGAATCCGCAGTTCTTCACTAACTGTGTTCACACTGAGCGCCACTTTTTCAAGCTGTTGTTGTTGCCGTTGAAAAGAGCTCATATCCGCTTTTTGATCATCATTCTCCTCGATACGCTATTCGCATTTTACACCGTCGCTAAAGAGCGACGTTTCGTCTGAAAAGAAAGCATATCATTTACCGTAATGCGTTGCTCCAACTGCATCATCTGTTCGTCTTGCTTCACATTCGCTTTGTAGATCATCTTAAACGTCGCCCGCACGATATCCTGTAGTGCAACGCGCATTTAAACGATAAGTTGAACTAAAACTTTAAAGAAGTAGCGCATTGTCACACCGGAATGTTCTCCCACTCGCCATCGCCATGTTCCAATTCCTTCAAATCCAGCAGCATCTTCTTCAATGGGTAGTTCTACACAGACGAATAGTCGCTAGCGAAGTCGCAGTTGCTTGACGAGCATAGCGACTCCATAGTCATGAATGCAAATCAAAAAACGCGTCTGATTGGTAGAAAAGAGCATTGAGGCGAGCAAACATTGAACTCGTCAACTTGAAGCGACCCCATCGCACACATGAATGACGCAGAAGTTGACCTATCAACACCAGGTTGGTCGCTCTTCTCCATTTAAACGATTGTCTTGCGTGCAAATAAATGAAGAGGAACTCGGTCAACGCGGATAGAAGCTTCTGATTCGGTCCTTCTCGCAATCCGTCGCATCATAAACATAAATGACTCGGGTGGTGAAGACTAAACTACCTGTAAGAGTGCTGACGCATGTAGCACATCTGTGTGATTGGAGTCTCGTTTACCAGGTAATGTTTGTCATTGAAAGCTAGCAAGCCTGGCTGCCCAGATGTTGTTTCCTCTTGTAGGCCTCTTGGAAGTTGCATAGCTCATTCTTAAAACTGCACGCTTAGGACAAAGCACGAAAACCAAGACTAATCGAAGCATACGAACATGCCAGCAACCACTACCACCTTCACATCCGCTATCGCCGTTCTTTTCATTGTTGGTACGGGATTAAAGTCAGCGGAAGCTCACGGCTACATCTCTAGTCCTCAAGCCTCGTATTCCAACACATATACGAAGACGAGCTATTCGACTCTCATCTCCGCGAGCATCAATCCGTCGTTCATCGGACGAAAATGGGACGGTTCGCCTGAGGAGAACACACAGCAGTTCACTGAAGCCTTCAAACGCGCTGGCTACAGTTCGCTTCGTAATATGCTGGATCCAGTAGCGCCTGGATGTGGCAACAGTCGAGTTGATGTGCCACCCGTCAATGTGCACGACTTGGCACCAATATTGCAGTTCCAGAATGACGAATACCATGAAGGGTTTATCTCTTCACATCACGGGCCGTGCGAAGTCTGGATTGACGGCATGAAAATGTTCCATGGCGATGACTGTCGAGCGCAATTTACGGGTTTTCCAGCATCTATTCCTGTCGATTTCTCCGTTTGCAAAGCTCCGAAGTGTATCTTGACGTTCTACTGGTTGGCATTGCATGAGCCGAACTGGCAGGTGTACAAGCAGTGCGTGGGCATTCAAAACTCCGCCAATCCATGAGGAGAGATGTTGTATCTTGAGCAGAAACTTGCACATAAGATCGTCAGATACTATAATGCTTTCTGCTAACACGAAGCCTTAACACCTTGCTGGGTCATTTAGTTTGCGTGTCGTTTCATGTTCGGGACGATTGGAGATGATCGTCATACTGCATAGACCACCATGTATAGAACATCTTCCAATGCACAAAGCCAGCCTTATTTTCGTCCAACTCACGGGCTACAGCGAGTAGTTTCTTTGGTAACATTTGTATCCCAAGACGTTGGGCGAGTTCCATAAAATCTGCATATTTGAGCTTCCCACATGGTCTACCACCATTTGTTCGGGCGGCGAGTTCGTGGAATTCCTCCCATGCCAGATCGCGTCGAACAAACTTGGTGAACTGTTTGAGGACGGCGAACGTTAGACGATGGCTAACACGTGTCAGATCAAACCTCTCGCGAAATTTTGACTTTTGCTCATCAGTCAAGGCTGCATATTGTGCAGCGATGACAAATGGAGGCACATTCGGTTCATCAAGACGAGGTGGTAGAACATCTGGGATCGATATTCGCTCTGAAACAGCCAATGCGGCATTGCGCATCACCAATGTTGTACATGCATTCATTGCTTCCGCCGTTGCGATCGGATCGAGTGGATGCTGTCTGACAGATTTTTCTTTACTCTCTTCTTGTACGATTTCGTCACTTTTTTCTTCGTTAGTCTCTTGTATCTGCTCATTTGAATGAGAATAGGCAAGCTTAGCTTTAAAATTTTGCATATGAAACGTGGAAAAGCGCCGTGGAGTGGATCGTGATGTAGCTGAAGATGGCAGAGGAGGACGCTTTGCCGCTTCCGCCAAGTAAATTTTCGACACCACATTTCCATAGATTTGTGCGCGATATCGAACAATTTCTGGGGAAATGGTAGAGGGTTGTGTACTAGCAGCAGATGTTGACGAAGTGCGAGCTGATTGGGGACGTCGGCGAGTTGGTGGTGGTTGCGATGGGGGACCGTGAAGTTCTCGCTTCGGATAAGTGCCACATTTGTTCGCTTCTCTAATTTTTTGGCCTTCCATTTGTTGTAAATCTATATGCGCTTTTAATTCGAGTCTTTTTGCTACTTCGTCAATGTCTTGTTGATGTTTTCGCCGGAGAGCACGTTCATGCCGCAATCTCTGCTTTTGATGAAATGTCTGGCGGTGCCGAAGCTGTTTTTTGCGCAATTCGTCGAGTTTCTCTTCTTTCTCACGGCATCTCTGTAGCAATTCACAATGCTTCCTATCATCTTCTGCTTCAACTCTGAGAATAATAATTAGATACCGATACGAAAGAAGAGGAAGGTTGCACAAATTTCTTACTTTTTTTTGTTGATCGCAACAGTTTGGAAGACTTTTGATCGTGAAGTTTGTTTTTCTTGCATGCGCTCCAGACTTATCTGGTTCAATGCTGGATTTGAACGTTGTATTTTGTGGAAAAGAGCGAAAGTAGCGTCCAAGGGGTCTTCTTCCTGATCCCACTCTTCTTTTCCAATTACTGCCATCTGATGAATGTGACGCTCTGCTATATCTTCCTCCAGATCCCACACACTGGATGATGAATCAATATTGCTGATCTGGTTCTCGTGGGATCGAAAGAGGCTAGGTAAACGCGAGCGCAGTTTCTCAAGATCTGTGAAACTATGTGGTTTGATCTCTACAATGCTCTTTCGCATCTCTGCAACTGAGCATACAACTGGTGAATGATGCTGTAGTGACTGCTCAATCGCCAAATTCTTAGAGACAATGCGCCACTGTGTTAGGAAGTGGCACCAACTCAGAGGATAGAGTTGGTCCAGTTGTAGAGGAAAGCTAAGTAGCCATGGCTGCTCCATTAACTCAGATAAACTAGAAAACAATCCACGTAGGCCATTTGCTCGCATGTACAGACCATTGCGAAACTGTTTCACGTGCTGCTTCAGTTCTCGTGGAAGTGTTGAATGCTGCAGAATGGCGCCAACGAACGCGGTTTCCCATACGTATCTCTCACTTGTGATTCTCTTCATTTGGCTCTTAGCGCTCGGAAATGATTGATCCATTGCAAGCTGATGAAATATTACACTCACCGTCTGGTATGTATCGTCCCCAAACATCGATTTAAACTTCTTTGCGTTGAGCTGCATACAGCAATAGGTCAACACTTGGTTCCAAGATACTGAACACACCATCTTGTTAACGGTTCCTGATTGGGAGTGTTCACCGCTGAAATAATTCAACAAACTTCCAATTTCCACTGAACTGTCCTTGCTTCGTACTATCTGCTCATCCTCGTCGTTTAGCAGCCACTTCATGTGAGGTTGCTTAATCAAGGCGTTCCACAACTGTTCCTTCGAAATAGACAAAAAAGATTCCCGCTCGTTTGATTTCGTCGACATCTCAGCTAACACTTCGTGCACTTGATCCAATACCTTTAAGTCATCGCTGTCGATGGACTGCAAGATCTCTTTTGTATAGAATTCATCCTGTTCTGGAAACTGTACTTGGCGCGGGACAAGATAAAAACCAATCAAGTGTTCGGCTGGATCTGGAACATCGTGATCGATTTCTTCGACACTCATGTTGGCGCAGTCAGCGCGCTGTGGCCAATACCAAGACAATGGCACAAAACACCGGCAACCAGAGGAGTAATAGCTACTCACGCGATGGTAAATTGGGCCATAGTTTTCCATCACGATGCGCTGCAAATACGTTTTAAAGTCCTTCGTGGTAGCTGAGCTTTTCATCTCTTTGCACTGGATCTCGTAATCGCGCTGCAGCACTTGCGGGATGGAAAAAACGTACATCCACCCGACAGAAAACCCATTGCAAAGCTGCATCACGGCGTCTTGAGTGAGAAAATTTTCGTACGTAACATTGCAGAGCAGCCTTGCTGCTGCCAAACGCACGGTGCGGTCAGATGCTTGAAGATCTTGAGAGATGATGTCCAATAGTCGTTGGGGTGATGATGTTGCGGAAGGATCAATATCAGTAGTGGAGATGTGATTACGCACCAACGCACCAACGCTGTTCTGTGCTTGCTTGGACTCACCGCATTTTGTAGAGAGGAGCATATAGGCTCGCAACCGCTCGCGTGTGTCATCACTAAGTAATCCTTGACGCACACACTCCTCCCACATGGCTACATTTTCTGGTTCATTATTGATACCTAACGAAGAAGAAGCAGGTGACGAGGAAACGATAGCCGCGGCTTCTTCTTCCATCGTCGGTTGAGTACGCATGTTTCCCCTGCATGTTCAAGCCATTTCCTTCAAGAACGAGAGTGAATGTTTTGTGGCCAAAACGGGAAACACACGACCAAAAATAGTCAACACCTATTAGTACTCACAGTAAAAAGCGTAAATGGCTATTTTATAAGAATTAATGCTATATTTGACAATAGCAAAGAGAAAGAAGTGGCATTTTTTGCCGAGGAGCTTAAGCTGAGAGCTTCTTAGCCACTTGCGCAAACGATTCACCCTGTGCCTTCGCAACAGTCAATTCGAGTTCAGTAGGTTGACGAGAGCCATCTGGACCTGCATAGGTACCAGCACCCCATGGAGATCCACCATGTACTTCTTCCATGTTGAACAACAATGGGCAACGGTAACCAAGAGGCACAAAAGTCATGCCTTGATGGGTGAGGAAGGTGACAGCAGTGAAGGCAGTGGTTTCCTGTCCACCAGCTTGCGTACCCGTGCTGAAGAAGATGCCAGCGGGTTTTCCCACAAGCGCACCAGATTGCCATAGTCCACCACATGCATCAAAGAGTGCCTTCACTTGAGCTGGCATGGTACCAAATCGCGTAGGGAAACCAAAGAGGATACCATCAGCTTCCTTAAGCACATCAGGCGTGGCGACAGGGTAGTCTGCCTTTGGTGCAGCGTGCATCTTGGCCAAAATTTCCGCCGAGAGCGTTTCTGGGATTTGGTAGATGGTGGCTTGGACACCATCGACAGATTCAACACCAGCCTTGACAGACTCTGCCATCTTGGCGATGTGGCCATAGGTAGAGTAGTAGACGATGGCGATCTTGGTCATAATGCTGCTAGAAGGTCTTACTGGAGCTGAGTTGTTTACCGCGGAGAAAGTTTGAGAATGAGGGACCAGCACAGCACGAAGCAAGAGGGAGCGAAGATGTGCATGACCAGGTGCCTTGGATTCCCTCCTGAGTATCTAGAGCTTCCCATCACCGGTACGTATCTTCCCCAAGAGTTCATTTAAATCCTTTATAAATTAATAATAATAATTATTTTTTTGTATTAATTTAAATTATTAATATTATTATGACTTTATTTGAAAATAGTATAAGATAACTCCTATAAATTAATATGTTGACACTAGTTGAAGGTCTCGATTAGGCAATCTCTATGCAACTTCTGACGTGGCATTTGCCGCTGTTCATTGGGTAAGTGATTGGAAGAAAATGCCTGATTATGGCAAATGTGGTCACGTTCGCTCTTGAAGGAAGGCCAACTGCAACAACATTGAACAGATTTACACAGACTTGTATGAGTTTCGATGTGGAAGGAATGTATAGTCTCGCCATTCGCTCCATTCTTTCTTCACGCATCTATCAGGGGAAGGGGAGTCCTATCAAGCTCACACTACCTGGAAGGAGAACGAACAACAAACTTTATGGATCGAGAGCGAAACGTTTCAATTCATATTATCCATACGTCTTCAACTCGCTCTGATACTATGCAATGTAGTGTTAGCTACTATACAAAATTGCACCTTAGGCAGCAAGCTTCTTGGCAACTTGTGCAAACGATTCACCCTGAACCTTAGCAACATCCAATTCCAACTTCGAAGGTTGGCGAGAGCCATCACCGTTAGCCAAAGTACCAGCGCCCCATGGAGAACCACCGTGCACTTCCTCCATGTTGAACAACAGAGGGCTACGGTAGCCCAATGGCACATACGTCAAACCCTGGTGAGCAAGGAACGTCAACGACGTGAAGGCAGTGGTTTCCTGACCACCACCCTGGGTGCCGGTGCTGAAGAAGATACCAGCAGGCTTTCCCACAAGCGCACCTGCCTGCCACAATCCACCGCAGGCATCAAAGAAGGCCTTAACCTGAGCAGGGAGCGAACCGAAACGAGTGGGGAAACCGAAGAGGATGCCATCAGCTTCCTTAAGCACATCAGGGGTGGCAATCGGATGGTCCTTCTTTGGTGCAGCATAGAGCTTGGCAAGGATTTCTTCCGACAGAGTCTCTGGGATCTGGTAGATGGTGGCTTCAGCACCTTCGACGGAGTCGACACCTTCCTTGACAGATTCAGCGAGCTTGGCAATGTGGCCGTAGGTGGAGTAGTAGACGATTGCGATCTTGGCCATGGTGGTTAGTTGAGTAGTGTTATTTGCTTGTGTTGTTTTCGAGAGTGAAAATTGAAGAATGAGCTGACAAACATCGCACGCGGGACTGTGGCACTCTGTAGAGCAAGCGTTGGCTCGGAACGCTCACTATAGATTTGTCAATTTTTGAAGGTTTAAGCAATCGCTCGTAACCATCTGACGTGGCAGTTTGTTGCCAAATCCATCGCGCACAGCTATGTGCTTGTGTTTTCAATGCGATCGTGCGCGCATCTCTTCTAAGCTCCAGATTTGAATGATCACGAAGAATGCTATGATGCAAAGCATCGGCGTCATGTGTGCAAAAATGGCTTGGCCCTGATCAGTTTGTCCAAATGTTTTGCCTTTTTTATATAATATTTGTATATAATTTTTATGCTTATTTAATCAAAATAAATAGTGTAATTACGGAAATAAATAGTCAAATCTCAAAAATTAAAACTGCTAATTTTAATATTTTTTTATAAATTTATGCTTGTACTCGAATTTGTGGCGATTGGATAATCGAAATGTGACGGGTGACATGGCTTTTCTGGCGTTGCTATTGGTCAATTGCCGTTCTTTACGTAATCAAGTTGACTGGATTCCCGAGGATGAGCAGATCGCATACCGCCGCCGCACTTTTCGCTCCTATCCTTGTGTTTTGGCTCTGCTTGCATGCAACCAGTTTTTCGCAGACGTGATTGTCTTCGATAATAATTGTCATCAAAAAGAAATATTTCATGAGTGAACTGGTTTCGCTACGAAAGTAGGATACGTAAAAGAATCCCGATTCATTTGACTCAACCAACCCAATACGCTTCAATTGATACCGATATCAATATTGTTTTAATGCACATTCAATCGCTCTTTGCCCTATATCTATCCTCTAGTGTAATTTCATGTTCGAACTCTGTATGCGTGTGCATTTGTACAGAGATCAACATGTTACTCGTTTGCAATTGTAAGCCGAGCATGTCAAAGATGGTGATGATGGTTTTCGAGATTTTTCGATTCATGTAGTTTCTGATGCTGAAAATGTAAATCCCATAGACAATTACTACTGGATATGCGCATGTTGAGGTCTGAGCCGCCATCATCGCGTGCTGATGATGCTATAGCCTCCTGGTTCATCCTATCGCAATGCTCTCTTGATGCAGATACTGCCACGTCAGAGAGCCAATAGAGATTGCTAATCAGTCACAATTCAAAGCGAGGTTTAAATATTTTTTATAGTATTATAAAATTATAAAATTTTACAGACATATACAAAGGGAAATTGACAAAATGTAAATATTATATATATCAAAAAACAAAATTTTAAAGTAAATGTACATAGAAAGGGATGCATCCATACTATAAATGAACCAAGTGCCGCTGGCAGTTGTGACATAACGGTTCCTGGTTCCCTGACACAGTTTACCTTTTCCAAAGCCCATTCTTCAATTTTCACTCTCGAAAACAACACAAGCAAATAACACTACTCAACTAACCACCATGGCCAAGATCGCAATCGTCTACTACTCCACCTACGGCCACATTGCCAAGCTCGCTGAATCTGTCAAGGAAGGTGTCGACTCCGTCGAAGGTGCTGAAGCCACCATCTACCAGATCCCAGAGACTCTGTCGGAAGAAATCCTTGCCAAGCTCTATGCTGCACCAAAGAAGGACCATCCGATTGCCACCCCTGATGTGCTTAAGGAAGCTGATGGCATCCTCTTCGGTTTCCCCACTCGTTTCGGTTCGCTCCCTGCTCAGGTTAAGGCCTTCTTTGATGCCTGCGGTGGATTGTGGCAGGCAGGTGCGCTTGTGGGAAAGCCTGCTGGTATCTTCTTCAGCACCGGCACCCAGGGTGGTGGTCAGGAAACCACTGCCTTCACGTCGTTGACGTTCCTTGCTCACCAGGGTTTGACGTATGTGCCATTGGGCTACCGTAGCCCTCTGTTGTTCAACATGGAGGAAGTGCACGGTGGTTCTCCATGGGGCGCTGGTACTTTGGCTAACGGTGATGGCTCTCGCCAACCTTCGAAGTTGGAATTGGATGTTGCTAAGGTTCAGGGTGAATCGTTTGCACAAGTTGCCAAGAAGCTTGCTGCCTAAGCATTGTTCATAATGAGTCACTAGGCAATGCAGAGACACAAATAGATATTGTACTACATTTTTTACGATTGCAACCGGCTTTATGAGATGGTTACTCAACTAAACACAAGCCATAAATAAAAATCAAGTCCTTTGCATGACAATTTCCGTGTTGTTCTGCTGTTGCATTCATTTGAAGACGTCAATTCGATGAAGATCGAGTGAATCCAATTCTCTAAGCAGCAGTTGATTGGATTGGTTGAATTTTTGAAGCATGTCAAAGATCACAAACGAAGAGGTCAATTGGGTAGATTTTATGCTACTCAAAAAAATATAGAAAACAAGGTATATTATTCAGTTTCTTGCAACTAACAAGGTACATTGCGACAAGTATGTGCTTCTGAAACATAGATACGTTACCTTTTTTTGATATTTTTGCTCAAGCATAAACAACTCGAGGAATTCTTCTATGGTTTTGCTTTTCTTCAACTCTGCGTTGATTGGCTCTATGCGATCCAGGTTTCCATTTCCTTGAAGCATCCTGCCAGTGGGCATCCGTCTTTTTGTCCCTTGGAAACCTCCATTCATAATCGAATTTCCTTCGTCAAGAACAAGCTACAAGAACTTCATCCATTCATCATGACCAAGATCGCCATCGTCTACTACTCTACCTATGGCCACATCGCCAAGCTCGCCGAAGCGGTGAAGGAAGGTGTCGAGCTCACCACCGGTGCCACAGCGGAAATCTACCAGGTGAGCGAAACGCTCTCGGCGGAAATTTTGGCCAAGATGCACGCTGCACCAAAGGCAGACTACCCTGTCGCCACGCCTGATGTGCTTAAGGAAGCTGATGGTATCCTCTTTGGTTTCCCTACGCGATTTGGTACCATGCCAGCTCAAGTGAAGGCACTCTTTGATGCATGTGGTGGACTATGGCAATCTGGTGCGCTTGTGGGAAAACCCGCTGGCATCTTCTTCAGCACGGGTACGCAAGCTGGTGGACAGGAAACCACTGCCTTCACTGCTGTCACCTTCCTCACCCATCAAGGCATGACTTTTGTGCCTCTTGGTTACCGTTGCCCATTGTTGTTCAACATGGAAGAAGTACATGGTGGATCTCCATGGGGTGCTGGTACCTATGCAGGTCCAGATGGCTCTCGTCAACCTACTGAACTCGAATTGACTGTTGCGAAGGCACAGGGTGAATCGTTTGCGCAAGTGGCTAAGAAGCTTGCTGCGTAAGGATAAATGGCGTGAACAGAGGACCGATAGTAGGATCTAATTGCGAGTATGAACATGCATTTGCCTGTACGAATAGGTTCGTCCTCACGTTTTGTTATTGAGACCAATCCCCAAATAGTATACCAATAATGAGAAAAACTGCATTTTCCATTGGACGTTTGATAAGCGCGAGTCATTCCATGTAACACAAAGATCTCTTGGTCGTGCCGCATCACGAAAGAGAAGGGTACAGAATTCTCACTCATTCCATTGGCTTTCGCTTAAAAATACACGCTTTTCATTGGATAAAAACACCCCTTACTGCCCAATTTCTCGTACTTTACGTAAGTAGTACTGTAATACCCACTGAGTTACGCTATAGAGCAGAGAGTGTAACCTTCTCGGTGTAACCTTGGCGCTTCTCTTCCCTCATTCCTCACCAAGCGCAAGAAGCGGCAGAGGCTGGAGGGACGTAATCACAAAGCTGAAGCAGAGCAACGACGACATACGTGCACGTTCCTCACTAACTGATATCATCACATCAGCCGCATCTTCACCATGCATAATGCAGGCGATGCGTTCGTGGACCCCACGTCGTCTTATGTGCCTCCTGAAGCCATTGAGCTCTTCAATTCCATCGGCTACACCTTTGTGGGGCTCGCGATCGGCATGTTCCTCTTTCTCTTTCTACGCAAGCTCCTATTCTATCTGACTTGGCGAAGCTTCCGTGACGGACCGTATGTAATTGGCGTACATCAATGGCGTCCAGGGAACCTTGCTGGGTGAGTGTATGCTGCTATTTTATATCCGTTTAATAGCGTAATTTAACTGTTCGAATGTATCTATCTGTTAGTCCGCAATGGTGCAACGTTTGCGAGTCAATCGTCTACGGCATCCGTAGTTACGTTGTCACATGTGATATCTGTGGTATGTATGCACATGCGCAATGCGCCGCCACAACTATGAAATACGCTGGCGTAAGTGAGCTATCGTCCTCTTCCTCGTGTGGCTGCAAGATGGCAGCCATCATCCACCTACCTGAGCAGCCATACGAGCAAAAGCATCTCTGGATTAAGGGTAACATCGACCCCATGGACACATGTTCGATCTGCGGGCTGTTTTGTGGCAGCATCCTTGCGCTTTCCGGTATGAAGTGCGCGTGGTGCCATATGCGTGTGCATGAAAACTGTTTTAAGGCGCACAGCAAGCCACACAACAAGCACCACCACCACCACAATCACCACTACCAGATGTTGCGCACGTGTGACTTTGGCCGCCACGAAAACATTATTTTGCCGCCGTCAAATGTCGTGCTGCGCGTGAAAACATCAAATTATCCTTCAAAATCCCAGCGAGCGCTGTCTTCTGTGCGCAGTGCTGCGCAGATTGCTGTTAATAAAATGTCCAACATCCGTTTGCGACGACCCAGTGCCAATCCAGATACCAACAATTCCAGTAACACCCAGCTAACCTCTACAAACGGGTATATATCGACAACACCTGAAGCCAGCCCACCCCGGTCTGCACCACAGGGCTCGCCATTCCGTCCAGTCCGGGAGCATATCTCCGACACAGTACCGTCATTGCCTTCTCCACCACGCAGTGCACCCCTGCTGCCGCCAGTACTAGACGTAGAAATTGTCAAACGCATCGAAGATGCTGGAGAGCTACCGTTCGACATCATCCCTCCAAAAGACACGACACCACTGTTAGTGTTTATCAACAGTCGCAGCGGCGGACAAATGGGGCTACAAGTGCTTCGGCAGATCCGTAAGTGGTTGAATCCCATCCAAGTGTACGATCTTTCGCATCAGAGCCCCATCGCACCGCTGGTGCATTTCCAGGAGATCCCTCGACTGCGTATTCTTGTGTGTGGAGGTGACGGCACAGTCGGTTGGGTTTTAGGCGCATTAGATGAAATTGGCTCGTTACGGCAGCCGCCCATTGCGATTCTCCCGCTGGGAACAGGCAATGATCTCGCACGCGTTCTTGGATGGGGCAGTGGCTACTCAGCTCACGATGTGAGTGACCTGTTGGCGGAAGTTGAGGCTGCGCACGTGACTTTGCTGGATCGATGGCGGGTCGACATCGATGGGAAGAAGAAAACGGTCATGAACAATTACTTGGGCGTGGGTGTCGATGCGCAAGTTGCACTGGAATTTCATGAGCAACGCGAACGCTCCCCGGGGTTGTTTATGAGTCAGTTTGTCAATAAATTGTGGTACAGTCAATTTGGCGCCAAAAATTTCCTTGTGCGTACTTGTGCAGGGTTGCCTTCAAAGATTGAACTGGAGTGCGATGGAGAGATTATTGCGCTGCCTGAAGGCACGGAAGGCGTGATTTTGCTGAATATTAACAGTTATGGCGGCGGATCAAAGCTTTGGCACGACGAGTCTGACTCGGAAGATGAATCCGGTGATGAAACGGACGACGGAAGTAGTCTTTCCGATACCAGTAGCACAGTAGGTGGCACACGCATGGGTCCTTCATCCGCTCATGATGGGCTGCTGGATGTCGTTGCTGTCTATGGAACACTTCATCTCGGTCAAATGCAAGTCGGTCTCTCCAAAGCGGTGCGACTGTGTCAAGCTAAAGCTGTCAAGATCCGACTGAACGAGACCCTTCCTGTGCAAATTGATGGTGAGCCGTGGCTGCAAGCACCAAGTGAACTCGACATTTCTTTCCATCAACAAGCGTTCATGCTTAGTCCAACGGTACAGGAACGCGACTTTGTGACGAGAAAAGTTGGTGAAGTACTCGATTGGGCGGAACACACACGAGTGATCAACTCTCGACAGCGAGATGTGTTACTTGCAGAGATTGCTCGACGCGTCGCCGATGATCAACCGACACGCCCGTCCATGCATACATTATCCGGCATAAGTCGACGCGATGCCTTCCTCCTAGATCGGTGACCTGTACAAAAATCAGAGAATAATATATAAGACAAATTAACCAAATAGATGTGTCCACTTTTTTATTTACACAGATGGGTCGCTTGAGTTGTTATTTGCAGCTTCGAAAAGCAGCATCTCCTCCATAAATCTATCAATTTCTCCATCCAGTACCGCACTGGGATCAGTGACCGCGTAATTTGTGCGATGATCTTTGACCATTTTATAAGGATGCAGCACATACGAGCGAATCTACAGCCAACACAGATATCATTATTCCACTAAGTAAGCTAAGTTTTGTTAAGCATTTCCAATTGGAGGCGTACCTGATTGCCCCAGGCATTTTCACCCAATCCTTGTGTGTGCTGCTGTTTCTGCTGTCGCTCTTTCTCCAACTCTCGTTGATATAATTTCGCCTGCAGCATGGCCATCGCTTCGGCTTTGTTGCGATGTTGTGAGCGATCCGATTGATTCTGCACGACCAACCCCGTGGGCAAGTGCGTGATGCGGACAGCACTATCCGTCGTATTGACGTGCTGTCCACCAGCGCCAGATGAACGAAACGTGTCGATCCGCAAATCTTTCGCTGGAATCTCTGCTTTCGCATGACTTGATGACGTCATTGCCGCCATTGGGTAGACTCGCACTTGCGCAAAGGACGTGTGTCTACGGCCGGCACTATCAAACGGTGACAATCGCACGAGTCGATGTACACCTGCCTCGGTTTTTGCCCAACCGTAGGCGTATGCTCCATCCACACGCAAAACCACCAATCGAAAACCGGCTTCTTCTCCGCTTGAAGCATCTACAGTTTGCACCTGATACTGCCGTTGCTCTCCCCAACGTGCATACATGCGAGCTAGCATGGCGACCCAATCGCAGCTATCCGTTCCGCCAGCACCGGCTTGAATTTCTATGAAACAAGAAGAGAAATCGCTTTCGTCCGCCAGTAGCAGCTCTACTCGCAACTGTTTAGCTTCGTCTAGCAGTTGCATCATCACTTCCATACATTCGCACACAACATCATCATCTCTTTCGTCGTTTGCCATCACATAGAGCTCTTTGGTATCCAAGAACTTTCGATGCAACGTATTCAGTCGCTTTTCTCGTGCTTCTAGTGCGCCTAACTGCTGTACAACGGCTGAGGCATGTGTTGGATCATCCCATAGATCCGGTCGAGCAGCTTCAGTGCGTAGCTCCTCGAGCGATTGCTTCACATGTGCGGCCATGACAACATTGTGAATGATGGAAATTTCATGGCGTACCCGGTCAGAACGTGACACAAACGATTCTACCCCCGAGTGGCGATCATTACTCACTGGCGGGTCAGAAGCGTTCATCTTCTTCTGCCCATTGTAGAGTGTGGAAGTGACATGCAATCGACGGCAAATCGGCACAGATGGCACCAAAAACTGGATTTGTCTGCGACTTACACAAGATGGGACTAGAGGAAATAAAAAATGGGGATAGCTTGCACCGTCAAAGCGGGTAATGCCGGTCTGCTGTCTGCATAGTAACAAGTATCGGGGATTTCTTCGGCATGTTTCTGCTGCTGCTCTCTTCATCATCATCATCATCATCATCGACGATCTCTTCGTTCGGAATTGGCGAATTTATTACGCTGTGTAAAAATACGAGCCATTCCTTATATAGAGGGAACCTCAAGAGATGAAATGAGACAAAGTACGAGTAACAATGCCCTCAAATAAGTGCGTTCATAGCTTTCACTAGTCGTCCCATTCAAGCAAATCTATCAACGTTTCGGGGAGGCAAATTGAGCTGCTCGAATTGCATCACGATGGGCAACATCCACGCGGGTGTCATCCGCTTTACGAGGCAGAAAATCTGTTTCGACACCAAATTCCTGGAAACGCCCTCCATCGATCAGTTCCAAGAAGAACGCTGCCGATGATTCTCCAAAGTCATTCCCCCACAACAGTAGACTTTGGAGATAATTTCGTTCGGGTCTATGCGGACGCAAACATGCTTTTGCGATCGATGCTAATCCTTCATCTGTCATGTACGTTGAACACAACGATAGCACAGCAAGCGGAGATGTATTTCGCTGCAACACCTTGGCAAATGCGGCACCACCGGTGTCTCCTATCCGATTGGCGCTCAGATCTAATTGTGACAGTGAATCATGCTGCAGCACCAGTGCCGCTAGTGCTTCAGCGCCACTGGCACCGATGTGATTGGCACGAAGCACCAGGCATTGTAGAGTTTGATTATTCAGCAATCGTTCCGCTAGCACTTGAGCACCGTGGTCTGTGAGTTGGTGCTTGCAAAGACTGAGGCTATGCAAGGTTGAGTTGACTTGCAGCATCTTGCCGATATGTTGAATCGCCTCCTCCTACACAGTCAAAACGATCATTAAAGCCAGTTTTTCACTGCTCAAGTACTTTATTGTCGACTGCGTACCTCTTTGGTTTTAATGACTGGGTTGTCAAGATTGATTGACTGAAGTGAGCGATTACTTCGCAGCGCCGTCGCGATCGATATAAGATTTTCCACCTGTAACTCCGTATTACCGATATCTAACTCTTCGAGTGTACACTCAGAAGATGCCAGTACCTCTGCTAGTGCGTGGCCGCCACGCGCACGCAACGGGTTCCCGTTGAGATTGAGTCGTCGCAGTGGCGTTGGCTCTTTCAAATATGTGCAGAGTAGTGCGCAGCTCTCACCACCCAAGTAATTACCACTAAGATTCAAACTCTCGATGCGACTATTGTACGTGGCAGTACACTGCAACAAGCGTCCAATCGATGGTGCTGCATCCAAGAGAAAGCGACGTTCTTGGAGCGTCTCGTCTTCATCGCTTTCTTGGACTTTGGCGTCATCATCATCGTGCTCTTCACCCAATTCATTAAAACGCAGATCCATTTTGCAAATACATGACAATTTGGTCTTGAGGATGGCTGCAGAGAGCGCCGCCAATTGGACGTTCCGTAGCCGATTATGGAAACATTCTTTCGTGTTGCCTGCGATGACCAGCGAAAACGTAGCTTCTGAAGCTTCTCCTTCGTCGTGTTCTTTGGATTCACTTTCGCGCTTCTTCTCCTGTCGAGCTGCAAATGCTTGTGCTGTGCGGAATAGACCTGTAGTAGGACTCTCAGTTTTGGGAAAGAACCCACTGACCTGATTGATTACGTCTTTTCGTGCAGTAATACCCATCTGGAGGCTCTCCATCTCATACTCGTGCACGAATTCTTCCATACTTCTTATTTGTTTTGCGTAGAAATTAGTAGTTGATGAATTTGGAGTTTAGCAAACGTCGAAAACTAACCCGACTGTTCATGGCGGCTCGCACAAACGCACAACTTGTCCTGATATTTTGAAAACTCGGACGAAATGGTCGGAAAAGCATCAACCTCTGGCGCTACAGGAGCAGCAGCCAAAGCCCACGCTAAAGAGGATAAGGCACCTGAAGAACTTGTCGCTGCGGCGGCTGCAGCTGAAGAAGATCATATTATTCGAACAGGCACTTTTTCATTTAGCGACGGCGCTAAATACAGTAAGCGAATGAATTAGACAGTAAGTCATGAAAGCATTGAACCTTGACCTCTTTGCTTATCTGCAGTAGGCGAGTACGTGAGTCATGGAGGAAAACTGGTTCGCCATGGTCGTGGAGTGTACGTGAACGGCCCTGAATCCTACGATGGAGAGTGGGAGCATGATCAAATGCACGGCAAGGGTGTCTACACATTCGCTACTGGCGCTCGCTATGAGGTTAGTGCTCGCTTGGGTCAACTATTGTGGCTTGTAAACGGTTATGGGTTCTAACAACTGAAGCTGACTGCTAAAGGGAGATTTTCTGGCGAATGTCTTCCATGGCATAGGTACTTATTACTGGGCAGATGGTGCAACGTATACTGGCGGTTGGGCGTATCAAAGGTATGAACTTGTTTCAAAGCTACCACTCTTATTGTCCAGCAGGCGCATATTCTTGAGCGTTGGCAATTATTATTGCGTGTAGGATGCAAGGCGAAGGAAAGTATGTCGATCCAGCAGGTGTCGAATGGCAGGGGCGATTTTTTAACGGCAAATATGACAACGGACGGATCTTCCACACCTTACGATAAGACAGAGCGCGCCAAGGGACAATTCAAATATAATTTACTCTTTCATTTTATGACTTTTTACTATGTGAACGACGGTCGCAATTCCGAGCCGCGTCGATCCAATGGCGCCAGCAATCCGCTCTGCAGGAGGTCGATTTCGTCCAAATTTACGCTCTCAAAGCCATACAATTGCTTCTCGGTCGCCATCAATTGCTCCATAAAGCCTCGGTTTGGGAAAATCAATGGTCGGCACTTGAGTACGTGACTGTAGGCAGCAGATAGCGTGCATTTCGTGGTCAGCATGATGTACCAAATGACAATAGTTGATGACCGTGAGACACCTTGCACGCAATGGATGAGCACACGGCCGTTGCTTTGAGCTGCACGTTGGATGAACTCGACCGTGGGTGTGAATTCCTTGCGGATATCGACATTTTCATTGTCCTGAATCGTCACGTCCAGATACTCAACACCGTGAAATTTGTTGCGTTTATCGGTTATGGCGCCCATATTGACGATATGTGTGATCTGCAGCGCTGTAATGACGTCTAAAGAGTTGGCCTGCCAGAAATTACCTAAATACAGAAAATTCTTCAAGATTTCGTTCGGATAATGCAGCTGATCGTCGTCTGGTCGTCCAGTGTAATTGCTATCTGGTGTTTTTGTACTCGGAGATCGTAGCATGAAGGGATATTTCTTCGCGAATGCTGGGAAGCCATGGGCCAGGAACTGCACCGAGAACGCCCTTGCTTCCTGAATGAGCATGCGCGCAAATTTGTAGCCCCACTCGCGTTTGAACAAGATCGGCGCACTCGACTTGTTGGCGCCAATGATGACGATCTCCATCATATCTCTTGTCGCCAGCTTCCTAACAATCGGCGGTTCATGCTGGGTCAGCTGCTGTTCTAGTAGTACATCGTCCACGGTACGTTTGCTGGTGCGACGATTGATATGGCGCAACGGCGGTGCACAGTGCAGTGAACCACGGATGTGAGAGACTTGGAACTCTTCTTTACTTCGACAATCGATCAGCACAACCCCTGTAGTCTGGAGTCGATTGTAAAGAGCCGTCATAGAGATTAGCGGGACGCGTGGCCGTCGCCTTCGTCTTCTATCAGATAATGTTTCACTGTCTACATGGTCGTTCTCAACCGCCATCGTGTCTACTGTAGTCGCTAGTATGTCTGGTTCCGGAATCACACTTGTGCCTGAGAGTCCGTTACTGGTAATGCTTTCCTGCGTACTGCTTCGGCAGTTGCTTAGTGACACATTTTGTGGCGACTGCACAGCGCTGATACTCCGACACCACCGCAGCGGCATCTCGATCTGCGATTCTTTCCTTCCTTCCTTCTTTCCTTTCCTTTCCTTCCTTTGACCACCGCTTGGGAAGTGCGGATTGATTGAGATTTACACAGATGGGGTTGCGGGACTCTTCAACTAAATTCGAAAGCGGCCTCTCTTTGTGGATGTTGTGGATCTACGCGAATGATTACGAGCACGAAAAGAAAAGTTTATTTATTATTAAAGGGTATAAAAACTTATTAAACTGGAATGAATGGTCGGAAAAACAACAAATATTATATTTAACAGTTCTAGTCAGAAAAAGTGGGCAAGGAACGGATGAACCCAAAATTTGTGGCCATACTCGTAAGGGATAGGGATATTCTTGTAATCGTTGGCATTCTGCCGTCACGACCATCACTCCGATTGTGATGGTCAAGTGCCCCGGCGCACAAACGCGGCCACTGCGTGCGCGTGGGGTGTGTGGCTGATGGTGCTCCAAGATCTCGTGCACATGATCCGCATCCACCATTTTATGGTAAGAGCAAGGACAAACAAGTCGAGCTTTCAAGGTGACTAACCATAGAATAGACAACACGCACACAGGAAAAATTATTATGCTTTCTTTGCAACTGATAGCCACACAATGTGCTTGTGGCTTGTGTGGATTTAAAGAAGGAATCCATGGAGACCGCTTCTCAGTGAGACCAGGATCCACTTGAAATAAGATCTGAGTGAGTCGTATTGTTGACTGAACTCAATCCACAGCAAATCTTCTGAATCACATCCGCAATTCTGTGCGTGTCGTCGACCACAAATCCCAATCAGCTACACGACATCCACGCCATACAGCATCTCTGGCCACAAAAATGCTGGACTGTGGAACTGTACCCATCCACACATAATCGGAAATCTCTAGTCTATTGGCAAGGTTTTTAGTTGTCAACTTAACTGAAAAGCCAGCTTGGCAGCTTCATAGGAGGAGATCATGATAGCACATGCAGGAGCCACCTTGACCACCCGAGGCACGAGCCCTGCTGAAAAACCGGTCAGACCTTCCGTTTGCCACGTCTGCCTGAGTATTTGTCCCATCGAAGGCCGCATAACCGTCGATTCCTTCGAGTACACCGAGATCTGCGATCGTGTCTTTACAACGTCAAATGGATGCGTCACGACCGTCGCCAATGTACCAGCCAAGACACCGGATAAGAATGCAACAGTTATGTGTTTTCGCTGCGGATCTTCAATAGTTACAAACGTTTCTTGCAACGACGCCTTCGAGGTTTCAATCCCGTACCAATAAAACATCGAGAACGGGATATCGCGTGCCAAAGTGGCGCCTAAGCCTGCATACAATTGGCGGATACCTCCACCAAAGACTCGTCGGATGTAGGTCGCAAAGGAATCGGCATTCGCTACAGCCTGCATCTGTACACGAATGAGTTCCAATGGTGAAAACACGGTCACCGCGCCCGCTCGCGCGATTCCACCGGCTACCATCGCCATTAATCCTTGATTCTGCGCTGGAAATTTCTCACCCAATTTTCTGTAAATCATCTCATATGATGTAAAATACATTGCGGTGGATGGTACGGCGATCAGGAGCGTTGGTGGAAGACCGGCATACAGTGCTAGTGGTCCTTCTAATCGTGCAATGCGAGCCATTGTATACAATGTACTGGTTGGCTTGGGTGGATGGCAAATCTGGTCGGGCGTACATTTACATCGCTTCAGTAGCCGATCTTTCGGTAGCATGGTATCCATCAGTCCATTGGAGAAACAATAATGTGATGACTACAACGAATGCATACACACATGTACGTTGTGAAATTATACGCCACCAAGATTACTACAAAGAATCATTTATGCATTTGTAATTCGTACCTGCTTCACCGCAGCAGATACATGAACGATATCTGGAGCCTGAACTTGTAAGCGTGTCTTCACCACTTCCAACGCTAAGCATGCACAATTGACACATCAATTGACAATGGACTGCTATGAGAGGTAAAAGATGCATCAGCACTACTTACGAGTGACCTATTGCATGAAAACAAAAGCAATAATGATGACTGGGAAGAAAGATGCTGTAGCATGGTAGATATTAACGCACTCACCACAAAGGACGTGAGGACAGCGCCAAACGACGCGGCCAGGGATTTCTTCAGGGTGTCATCCATCGGACCCGACGCTGACGCTGTTGGTTGGTCTCCAACATGGAATTCAGGTGAGGTACATTATTTTGGCGAATCAGGCATTCCGTTCGTGACACTATATGTCTACTATTGGCTAAAAATAGGTATTTATTTGATGTGCTATTTGTTCATGTTGCTGAGTATTGGGACAATAAATCTGATGCTTGAATGTGGAAGATAGAGTTTAGTGAAATTGTAACAGAATGTAGAGGTTTAACATATAGATACAGTAGATGCAGTCATTTCTGGATGCTTAAAAATAGGAAATTGATATTTCTACCCCCTTTTCTTGATAAATCTACCCCTTTGTCACAAAACACGGTGTTACCAGTACAGTGATGAAATGGAAAGGTGATTGTAATGGAAACAAACAATCRACACACGTGCAATAAGCATGCAAGTAGCTAGGCATGCCAAAGGATTTTCACTGCACTACAACGAACAAGTACACACGTTTCGCGCAATCAGGTTCAGTTCCACATGGTTACATTATTGGGAATAGTTTAGCGGGTCAGAGCGCACAATCCGCAAGGAAAATCCTTCTTGGTGAGCTACGGCAAGGAGGGCTTCAAATAACTCCTTCACGGTTCCATAGTCAGTAAATGATTCACTTGGCATCTCCATGCTGTTCTTCTCTTCGTGTGGCATTTGATAGCTCGAGCCGTGTCTACTATTTTTGCGTCTTTACTTAGCGTGTTTTGTGACAAGGGGGGTAGATTTATCAAGAAAAGGGGGTAGAAATATCAATTCCCTAAAAATAAGCCATGTGTTTTTGACCCTAAAATGGACATGGGTTCTGTGTACGAGACCCACATTTACTCTACTCACTTTCCAGCTCATTTCTATACAAATTTCCTAATAAATTCAAATATGGGCGGGTTTGTAATAGCTGATTCCAACCCGCTCTTCCTTTTTTTGGAGAGCATTTTACCCACATCAAAAATCCAGTCTCTCGCCCAGGGCAAGCGACAGAGTAGTGAAGGAAGGAAAGAAGGACAAGAGGCGCATTCGCAACTCTCTCGATTAAGCCAACGACTATGATGGAACCAACTGCGACTATGGGTAAACCACCACTTCAATCCCCTCGAACTAACCAATCGACCACAACTAGTAATATTCCTGCTAATAATCCCAATCTCTCAGCTCCAGCAGCGGCGCAACCAGCTCCCGAACGCCAAGGCTCGAAAGTGCAGGTCCCGAAAGTGCTGGTCGACAAGGCCGACGACTTGGCGCAGCGAATTTCCACGACCGATATCGCACGTATCAATGGCTATATGCGACTGGCTAATCTAGTCGGCGCTGGACTACTGTGGGTGACTTGTTTCATCCGCATGTTCCAGAGTCCGAGCTACTCGCACTTTCTTGTCGTGGCTTACATCATGTACGCATTCTTTGAATAGCTCATTTAAACGCAAAGACGATGCGACAACTGACACTTTCATATGTGTTGTGATGTTTAGGCTGTTGGCTGCGGGCTTGGCATTTATTGAAAACCACGAACGGTTCCCCTCCCAGACAGAGAAAGTGAAGATGAATTTTGGGTTCATGTTCACGGCCAAGGGCAAGGCTGCCTACATACTCTGGTGAGGCACACTTCAGTTGGGACTGTGTGCGCTAAATAATGCAGACTTGTAACCTCATTTTTTTTTATGTAGCATCGCCTTTTTGGCGTTCTCGCAGGGCTGGATCGGCACCTTGATTGGCATTTTCTTCCTGTTTCTGGCACTTTTCAATTTCTTCCTCATTCATCGAGTAAGTAACTTGGATGACAATCTTCCAGTTTAGGACGGATACTAACGAGAGACTGTCTATGATTAATAGCATCCAGCATACCGCTCGCACATGACTAAGACAGAAATGACGTCGACGACACAGGAACCTGACTTGGAGGGCATGCCAGAGTTACGTTACAACCAGTCCCAATCAGCGCAGGCCCACAGCTCTACGACCACAACTACCGCCACAAAGACTGCACACGTCGTGGTGTAGGGACTAACCCTGGAGGTGTATATGCATGAGCTCTTTCTGTCTTGCAGATGCATTGCTTGATAGTTTCATTTGATTAATCCATGATTAGTAAAAGAAAAACATGTGAGACAGAGAAGCCTGTGATGTTTTCTTCTATTTCGCTGAAACAACGCCAAGCCTGTATGCCAATTTCATTCTTTGTTTTCATTTTGTGCTTTCTGAGCTTACCAAGTTCTTTCTTTGCAGAGCAAACAAGTGCAAATGGTGGAACACATTGTCTATTCCTTCGCTTCACCGCCGTGTTGAGCAACAACACCGTCGCCATGGTATTTCAGCGTCTTAACCCAGTTGCTGCGACGACCTGTCGGGTGTCGAAACTGAACACTTGACTTTTTGCCTTCTTTCTTGATCAAGTTTTCAATGTGCAACGGCAAAAAGTTGTGCGAGTACGAGATCTTGCCATCAAAGTTGCCAGTCTCAGCAGGTTCCTCGACGTCTACAATCCAGCGTTGCTTCTCGGCGAAATCCAATGCTTCCTGCTTCGTGTCAAACTTCATCACCACGGCATGAAAAGGATCGGCCGTACTGGTCCAGCCCATCAGCGGGTTTTGCCACGTGCCTAATGACATTCCAAATTAAAAATCCAGGATTATTATGAAAATATATTTTCCTCACTTCGCATAAAATAGAGAACATACGTGGCGAATCAAAGCGAATCTCCCAGTGCTTGGTGTTGTACGTGCCGCTTTGCATCTGATGACGCGCGGGCTTGAAGATGTGGACCTTGCGACCAGCCGAGAACTGTTCATCACCCGACACGATCGACACCTCCGACGGGTATGGAATGGGCGTGTTATCGATCGTGATGTTGGCACGTTCACTTGCGTGGAAAGGGAGGACTGAGTCAGAATACAATGCATGAATATAATTCAGTGCATCTCATAACCAAAAGTCATAATAATAAAGCATTGCTGCTCATCATACTGGTGCGTTCAGCGTCTTCGAAAGCCTGATTCTTCAGCTGTTCCATGAGCGCATCCTCTGCTGCTTCCTCATCTTTCTTAGCGTCCGAGAAGCATCGCAAACTTCCCACAGAAGCAGCAGTGCTAGTGCGCTTCGTTGCTGCTGTCGCAGACACTCGGACCACTCGCAGAGCCATTTGTTCCCTCACGCTCTTCTCTCTCTCTTCTTGCTCTCCAAACAACCACCTTACAAAAAACAGCACCCCTCCCAAATTCCCAAATTTAGAGAAAAGTGGACCACCACAATTACAAAGGCCTTCTAATAAAGTAGTACATAGTAAGATACAAAGATTTGGATATGTGACCAGGCTTTGCAGCTCGTGTCCAGAAGCATGTGCGTTGACTGTGTGATCGTTAGTGACAGAACTAGCCATTATCGCTATCAACACAGTTCCTCAGTCATACAATATAGCATGATTCGGCATGTATATGTTGGTATCTTGGATGATTGATAACGGGATTGGGTAGGAACGAAGTTGGTGGGGACAGCGATGATTGCATCGAACAGATCTCTGAGAGAAGAATCCTGCTAATTACTAGCCTGCTCACATATGGCACAAATGGTATACGCTCCTATGCACTTGCCACTCTGCTTCCTCGACGTTCGTTGCGAAGTTTTCATCTACCATTATCATTCTACAAAGCCGTTAGATATTTTAATATATTTTACCCTTTTTATATGAATATATTTTTATTAGATCTATCTATATATTTAAGATTCTTTTCTCCTTATATTTAAATACCCTGTAAATAGCTATGATTTACCTATTTTGAGGTACAGGGAAGTTCGATTTTTTCGAATCGATGGATGGTGCCGCTTGCAAGTCACTGTTATCCACACTTCATCATGGGCTTTTTTGCTCATGAGGTGTCACCTGATGCGAAGGAGATTATTTCTATTCACTTCGCGCTTAATCACAAACGAACAAAACAAACAGCAATATGCAAGACATAGTCCAGAAGGCTGTTCCATGAGATAAGAAAGGATTTCGATTAACTAATGTACCCACTATCAAAAACACCAGCTTCAGGATTGTGGGATTCTCAAAGTCCATGTGTAGGACAGTTGGAAAGAAATGGGCTGGATACTTGGCATTTATTCGCTTGTCAATGTCGCTATCGCTTTACTCACATAAACGACCAGCCAGTTCTTCCTCGAATTTTGTCGCAAATGAACCAAAAAGAATCCAAACCAATGCTTTCTTCCCTTAGAAAACCCCATTTTCTTCACTGGGTTAAACTCATCCACTTCAACTGTTGCCAACCTTCGAACCAAAAAATCCACTTTCTTCATCCATCTGCCTACCCTTTCATTATCGAAAACGAATCTTCACGCTGAAGCGTCGGATCAAGGAAGAAGCTTCTCCCGTACAAACATGCACTTGGGTCAGGCGAACGCGTCCATCCGCCGGTCAAAAACACACGACCCTGAGACTGCGAAGGGGTTTCGCAGTGGCGGACACTCGTCTGAAGGAGGCGAGCGAACAACGTTGCTCCCTCCTGCACGCCGCGCGTCCTCACTCGAAACCGATGGACGCAGTCTCAGTGGCTACTACAGCAATCCACTAGCCCACAGTATCAGCTCTCGCAGCAGTGTCACACAACCGCTCACAATACGGAAAGATATAGCCGCCATATTTCACTTCCTCGTCTCGCAGCCATTGAATCTGCTGCTGGTGTTTGCACCGCTGGCGATCATTGCGTCGGCCTTAAAGTGGAATGACACATGGATTTTTCTGTTTAATTTCATGGTGATGATCCCACTCGCCAACATTTTAGGCGAAGCAACGGAATCGCTGGCGTTCCACACAGGTGAAACTATCGGCGGACTAGTCAACGCGACATTCGGCAATGCTGTAGAGGTGGTCGTAGCGATCTTTGCGCTCGCACAGGGTGAACTCGCAGTTGTACAATCATCACTCATTGGGTCGGTGCTGTCGAATCTGCTGCTCGTACTTGGTTGTAGCTTCATCGCAGGTGGACTCTCGCAAAAGGAAAATGTGTTCAACGCTGTGGGTGCCAGCGCCAACTCATCAATGCTCATGCTCTCGAGCTTTGCGATGCTGCTACCGTCCTACATTTACTACTTCTCGGACCACGACAGTGAAGAGACGCGAGTGGCGAAGACACTTGCGCTTTCTCACATCGCAGCAGTGTTTCTGTTGTTCATGTACGCGCAGCTGCTCTTCTTCCAGCTGCATACGCACCTCGAATACTTCCAGGAAGAGACCGACTCGGAAGAAGAAGTGGATTTGTCGCTACGTGCCAGTGCAGTCGTATTATTGAGTGCCACACTCTTAGTCGCGATCTTCTCGGAATCACTTGTCTCATCGATCGACGGGTTTGCGAGTGGCTTGGGGATTAGCAAGTCATTCATTGGGATTATCTTGCTACCAATCATCGGCAATGCGGTCGAACATGTAACAGCCGTCAAAGTGGCACTGAACAACAAGATGGAGCTAGCAATGGGCGTAGCGGTGGGGTCTGCTACCCAAGTATCGCTCTTTGTCGTGCCAGTAGTTGTGATCAGTGGGTGGATCATGGGGAAACCCATGACACTTGCGTTTCCGCAGTTTGAGATTCTCGTGTACCTCATGGCGATCATCATCGTCTACGGCATCATTGCCGATGGGAAATCGAATTGGTTGGAAGGATCGATGCTGCTCACAGCATATGCAATGGTCGCGGTCTCGTTGCTTTACGTGCACGTGCCAACGATATAGGCAAGATAAAAAAAAAGAAGCCAACTACAGACATAGACGGTTTTGCCAGGATATTGACTGATATATTCCATCTAAATTAAATACGTCCAGGTATTTTCATGCATTGCATCCTCGTGTGATTCCTTCTCACACGTTTTTCGCACAGATGGACAAGTTAAAGGGACGCATAAATGGTGACTTTGGTAAAACAGTCTTTGCAAATTTTGATTTTGTCGATGATACCAATGCGTTCCTCGCGCTCCTGTGTACTGGAGCAGCTGTTACACACTGCGTGTCCACACATTTGACAGAGTTGTTTCTTTCTCGTGAGCGCATTAAAGTTGCTGGTGCATTTCATACATGATGACGAAGCTGATGACAGAGTCGGTTGTAAAATCTCGGATGGATCCATAAGTTGATGTCGTCCCAATCTTCTGCGAAAAGTAATGTCTCCCAACTTTGGCAGCGCCATGGCAGCCTTAAGCAGTTTCTGAACGGAAGGTTCCCCTAAAGGCCCCGTGCTGATCGGTCCACCAGATCGACTGGCGTAGCAGCCGTAAAAGAAAAGTGTCGTACGACTTGTTTGTGAGTCTTCACGCAGCACATACCCAGCGACGGTGTTTCCACGTATGTATTGCGGGCTTTCATCGCCATTGGTACCATTGTTGTTGCGCTTGACGGATTGGATACTGCGGTACATAGTTTGATCTTTGGCGTGGTATTCCACATAATCTAAGTATTCAGCCGCGTGTTTGGAGGAAACGAGAGGGATGGGACCAGCGAACTCCGAGATCTTGAGCGTCAAATGTGTATTGGGAAGATTCGTAGGGATTGTACGGAGATTGAGCCCGAATGAGTAGCTGTCTCCAAAGAGAGCGACCATCGTGGCGTTGTAAGCGTCAGTGTTTTCACTCGAGAGCATCGTTTGGAGCTCCTTGAGACTGCTGTTTAAGTGGACACGTGCAAGGACGCTGTACTCGCCCATCGTACGCCGATCCAGCACGATATGATCTGAGGAATTCACACGCTCCTTCCAGTTGCCACCACGGGGCAGTGTGTGATCAGTGACCGCGCGCACTTGCCGCAGTGCCTTTTGGATCATATCCAGCAGAACTTCATCATCGCCATAATCACTGCGACTGCCATTTTCACTGGCGCTATCGCTGTGGAATGTGGTTGTAGGAGACGATAGTGTATTTGGGTAGTCACAATCACCGGCACGGACAAACAAGTTGCGTGAGCTAGCTGCAGCTTTGGAGGAGCCGCTTTGGTACGGAGCAAAGTCTCGGGACCGACGCATATTTGGGAAAAATGACTTGTGTGTAACTGTGACGGTAGGACAAGTTGTTGCTATGTGCTGGAGGCAGTCAATTGCGGTATGACGTTGTCTGTGAGTCTAGACGACGCAGGACAAAGTCATCACATACCGCGGTATCTACAATCTGTCGGTCGATTGATGTCGGGGTGCAATCTATCGGATCCTTGAAGTTGCGACAGCCTGGCTGCCGAAACGTTCTGAACTCTTTCCAACCGTCCGTTTGACAAATTACGGTGTTCTATGAGGTATCAGATAGCAGGTTGGTCAAGTTTATATACCTTGTCTTCGTCTAAATAGGAAAAAAATACCTTTTTTTGTGAATTAACAGCTTCTGTCAAGAGAGCTACTTGCTCTTTGAGCACAAACAAGACAGAGGCCAGTGGCTTTTGAAGGTCCTGCGCAGCTTTTCACTCTCAAGATCTCCTTACGACACGGCGTTTCCTTCGTTCTTCCCTTTTTATTTGGTGTTAGTCTACGTGGCGACAGCTAACAGCACAGCTTCCATTACCACTGTCATGGGATTTTTTTATGTACCTCCATGCGTGGCCATTCACACAAACTGATTTTTCTTTTTTTATGTCTTTCGCTTGGATGTTTCCCGCAAAAAAGTCCAGCCGAAATAACCGAGAACCTGTGAGTGAGACGAACCATAGCGAGTCCATTTCTTGCTATTGATCACTTGTTAAATCCAAGTACTATTGTCCATAAGCGGGGTGGAGTCTTGAGATGTCTCACTGTTGCCAAACGATACAATTGGTATAACGTAATCCACCCAACTCTTGCAGTGACATGACCTTCGCTCAATGACAGAAGATTTTGAAATACTTTTTTCGATATAACAGGTGCTGAACTCGCAAATGTGTTCGGCTCTGTTCTATTTTAATACGATGTTGCTACTCGTTGCAGTGGCAACATGCGCTACAAAGACAAGGGTGAAAATAAAAAACGCGTAAGTGTCTAGTTGTGATTCACATGTAGCACCAGTCGCACAGCTTAGTCGAAACCCATCCGTTTGGGATGAACAGTAACAAAAAAAATAGAAGAAGTCACCGGAACGTGGCTTATAGAATGGACGACCGCTGAACGTTCTGAACGGATTTACACACTCAGTACAAATTGTATGGATTGCTCAGAGCTATTAGTTATGTCACGATCACCTTCATTAAAACTAAAACCATCTACAGCTCATTAAGACATAGTTATCGTCTGGAACGACACCACTATGCACCTTAGTATCCGTGTTTGCACGCGAAAGTGATATTCAATGTTTCGAATAAAAGAAAGAACGAGGATGATCGAATCGAGGCATAAGAGAACAACCCCGGAAAATCCATTTCCAAGCGCCCGAAGCACAAGGAAATGGAAAGAAAGTGACATGGTTTCGACAATCCATTCATCCTTCCATTACTTCTGACCACAGAGCTCTTCAGGTCAACAGCAGTTTAGCTTCAACTTCATCAAATTAAGACATTTTTTAACCAATCAAAATCCTTCACTTGGGTTGAGGTTTTGCATTCACTTATTTCAGTACATAATTGACGTTAATTTTTGACACTTGCTTCATGTTGTCGAAAATTGCAAGTATCTGACGGAGAGATCCGCTGTCACGATGCGGAAACTGCGAGTGATGCTGTTCTACGTGGTGCTGACGCTGTGTGTGCTGCTAGTTTTCGTTGATAAAAAAGCAGACGCGTGGATAGACGACAATGATGTTGAAGGCGATGACGACGACGAGGAAGACGAAGAGGAATTTGACTTCTTCTCCACCAAGGTAGAGCATCGAAAGCATATCTATCCGTGATGCTTTCCAATTGAACTCATGATGAGTATCTGTGTAGTTAGAGAATATGAAAACAAAGCCAACAGAGTACGTGGAGGTGGAATGCGACGAAGATGGCTGTGCAGCAGACCATACTGACGCATCTGTCATCCTTTCGGTCATCGAACGTGGGCTCGTGACGACGAAACCCAAAGTGAAAGACATCCTGAAGGTCTGTCCGTCAACTCTACCATATCTTCTCTACCGCATCTTCGTAGTATTAACTATCTTACTACATAAAGGAGCATAGTCGTGTTGCTACACATCAACAGAAGCGCTTCTCGCAAGAGACACTTGGCTATGTGACGCCCTGGAATAGCCGGGGCTACGACTTGGCAAAGCAATTCCGTGAAAAGTTCACATACATCTCGCCGGTGTGGCTGCAGATCCGTCAGGACCCACAGACACAGACACCGATCGTCACAGGCACACACGATATCGATGAGAAGTGGGCTAATGACGTAAAGACAGGAGGTGGTGATGCCAGTAGCAGTAGCAGCGGTCCTCTCATCGTACCACGTGTTGTGTATGAGCGCAACCAACTTGCTTCAACTGACGTTCCGTTGATCATCGATCGGCTACTGCAGTTAGCTAATGCACACGACTTTGACGGGTTCGTCTTTGAAGTACGTGCATGACAATAATATCCAGCAACTTTTATCTTGGTCATCATGCTTATATCCGCAGCGATTGCGGACTTTGTAGATCCCTGTAGTGGAAGGCACAAAGGATTTGCTGCTTCGAATGGGCAAAGCGTTCCAGGAGGCCAACAAGTTACTCATTGTCGTTTTGCCGCAAAGCTCCCACGAGGTGGGTAAAGACCATGGGTCGTTGATGTCGGTCTGATGTGATTGTGTTCCATTTATCTCTGTATGTGACACTTGATGCTTTTGAACTCACATGCAGGCACAATTACCATTCACCCATGACCTCTTTGAGGACTTGGCGCCTGTCGTACATCGCTTTTCCATGAACGCCTATGATTTCCAAGCTCCTGGTCCAAACGCTCCGTTACTGTGGTTGCAGGCGACCTTGGACGCGTTTACCGATCTTGAAATAGAGAAGATCATGATGGGCGTGCCATTCTATGGCTACGACAACGCTGGTGAGTCCACAGCTATATCGGTGATGGACTCTTCGGAGGTGTACTCATCATTGCTCTTTTGTTTGCAGACGCGATCACTGGACCTACCTATATCTCCTTACTGAAAGATTACGAGATGGTAAAAGTGCGATGGGATGCAAAGGCGCATGTAAGATAATCGTTGACTTCTGCTAAGCACATCATGCTCTTCATGGCTTCGAATGCTGATGCATATGATGGTATTGAGCGTAGGAATGTCTTCATTCCTATATCTCCTCTCGAGACAGCGCTCACCACGCAGTCTTTTACCCGTGTCTCCAATTCCTCCATGATCGTCTGCGGTTGTACGAAGAGTATGGCGTCGGAGCTGTCATTTGGGAACTCGGACAAGGTAAAAAATGTATATGTCCAACGCAAAGAAAGGGTATAACACAATACTCATGTTGGCTATAAAATTCGCTTTGTCATTACATGTAGGTCTCGATTACTTCTACGATTTGCTGTAAACATCAGTAAACGGCCCCGATAATATGAATGCCAATGCAATACATTCGAAAAATACGCATCACAATTACTACTTCGCTGGACAACATCTTCACTGCATCACTTCCAGGGCCAGGTACGCTGTCATAATGCGTCTACAATAGATTTGGTGTGACGACAACATCACCGGATGCTGAAACACGAAGTTATTCGTCACTGGTAGCCGTTTTTGCCTCGCCTGTGTCATTACTCAGAAGATTTTGGGAGCTGCTTCCGGCGGAAAAGCTAGACTTCTTCGTTGGTCCAGCAAATTCTTTCAACACTTTTCGAATGTCTGCCAAAGAATCCACCGCATATGAACAAGCATGACGCCCTCCACTGTGTTTCACGTCTTGACCAACAACGACTGTATAAATGGAGACATTTTCAGCCATGCGAACAGGAACTTTATGCAGTCGACTAAAGGCGACTTTGTTGTCTTCATCCACGTGGCTCTCATTGTCAAAGTCCTCTTCATCATCAGTATGAGCATGAGACTGTGCTCTATTCAATTGTGGCTTGTTGATATTGCTGCTAGTAGGATTTGCACGTGATCCAGTGCTACTTGATCGTTGGATTGCTCCATGCAGTGACGTATTCGATTTGCTCTTTGATATACCTTTATGCTGCTCTCTGAGTTTCTCATGACGCTCATTCGATTCCATCACCAACGTGTTAATCGTTTGGAACATTTGATCATCTGTAACATCGTCGCAGACACAAAGCACAAAGTCCACTTCGTGATTATTTTTCTTGGAGATTTGTTGAGGCAACGACAAATGCTTGAGGATTCCTTCAATGACCCTTGTCTTGGTACAGCCTTCATGCTCGACATACACATAGTTATTACCTTGGTAAACTTCTAAGGCAGTTCCAAGAAGCTGTCGTTCCAGTATGATATGGAGATCCTTCGCTTGCCATCCGCCGAAATGAGGGTCTGCATCACCGTAGTGCCACGTCAGACAGCTTTCCTTGTCTTCAATATAACTACCTGGCGTCCGATCAGTAAAAGCGATCATTGTCGGAAGCACCAAATCCTTCCACGACATGTCTTCTTCTTCATGGAATGAATCATCCATAGAGACACCGCTACTACCGATGCCATTCGCGCCACCGTCGCGCCCACTCTCATAGCCTAAAGACATATAGCTGGGAACGCTGCTAATGCTTGTCCTGCGTCTACTTTGAGCATCCCCAGAAGCTAAGAAATTCGTTTCAACAACTGAGCTGCTGCCGCTAGAAGGAGCCCCAAGCCGCGCGGAGGCCACATCATAATGAAATTTACTCATTGTCTTCCAGTGCTCACGTTCATTTCGGAGATTCATCCGATAGAAATAGCCATCTTCAGCTGCCACGCCAACGCAGACTCCATTTAACCACGTCTCCAAAAACTTTCGCTCACGGCCACTAACAATAAACACTGTGTTCCGTTCATCAGCGCTCAATGCATCCAGTAATGACTTAAAATTTGGACCGACAGCAGCTAATGGAAGTAATGAGTGCTGTGGAGTGAGAGTGCGGTCGTAGTCCAGGATAATGACACGATTGTGAGCATTCTGGTAGGCTTGAACAATGTCAGCAGTATCCAGTTTTGGTAGTTGGGTAAAATCTTTGCGGTTTTGCTGGACCGCGTCCTCCAATTCACTCAAAAACTGCATGCTCCACGATGTTGCAGTATTTGACGACACGTAACGGTACAATTTTTGTTGGCGAAGTTCACGTTCCATGCGGGTCATGCTAAGTGCTTGATGAACGCTAAGTGCAAGATCTTCTGTATTCCACGGATTGATCACAATAGCGCCACTTAGAGACTGGGAGCATCCGGCAAATTCACTCAGCACAAGTACACCAGGGCCACCTTCTTCACCTTCCCAATCGGTCGGAATCTTCTCCGCAGAATGCTGCGATGACAATATTGGAGCTGTTCGGGGGCTCGAGCGATCCAAAGTTGTCTTGGAATCAGTAGTGTTACTGCCTGATGCATTGGCTGAGGTAGTATTCGCTGATGCTAACGCGCGTGCTGCTTTTTTACGCTCTTCCTTCCGGCGCATGAAATGCTGTTGGCACACGATAAATTCGTGAGCAACCAAGTTCATACCGTCACGGGTTGAGGTCACCATGCAAACATCTGCTAGATCGTAGAGAGCGCATAGTTCTTCTTGGGACATAACGTTCTGGTGAATGAAATGGATTGGCTGGTAATCTAGTGTTCCATATGTACCATTGATGCGTCCAACCAATTGGTTGACGTGCGAAAGCAAGTTCTGAAAGCCTTGAGAGCTCATTTCCAACTGATGACCGGAATCATGAATCTGGATTCCGCTATGCTTTTTTGCAGACGAAGACGACTCGGTCGAGCTCGTATTACTTGAATTACTTGTAGGTGGGGATGTTGACCCTTTCCTTGGAGATGGGCTTGATGCTCTAGTTGTTGCCGGGTTGTTGTCGTTTCTGTCTTCATTTGAATCTACCGTGGTGGCTCCTGATGAGATTCCGATTTGGATAAGGACCACATTGTGCTGCCATTCTGGAAAGCGATTCAGTAACGCCTCCATGGCTAGCAACTTATGTGGAATACCCTTGATATTGTCTAATCGATCAACACCGAGAATAATGCGCTTGTTGCCAAATTTTTTGTGAAGTTCATTGACGCGATTCAATGTCACAGCGCTGGACGCTGCGCGAGCCAGTGGTTCAATATTTATGCCAATAGGGAACACACCGATCGAAGAGTAATGGTCTCTGTCAGCGAACGTACTTCGAATCCCTTTATGTGAGCAGTCTACTCCCAGCAAGCGTTGGCACGTCGACACGAAATGACGCTCATAGTCATACGTTTGAAAACCCACCAAATCTGCCTGCAACACTCCCGTCAGTAGCTGAGCGCGAACAGGAAGACGAGAGTATACATCCGATGAGGGGAATGGCGTGTGCAAAAACCACCCAATATGACACAACGGAATCCGACGACGAAGTAACGATGGAAGTAGCATCAAATGGTAATCGTGGATCCAGACCGAATCACCTTCGTTGTAGATCTCTGCAATGGCATCGGCAAAACTCTCGTTCGCAGACTCATACGCACGCCAATCCTGTTTACTGAAACGCTTCGCGGATTGGAAAGTGGTTGTCGTTGCCACAGGCTCTGCCACGTAGTGGAAGAGCGACCACAACACTTCAGAGGAAAAATTATTGTGACGAGTTGCTGTTTCCGGTGGAATAAATACTGGAAGACAATTGTGTTGCAACAACAGCCGACGTACAGATTCGTGCTCGTTCTTGGGGATATTTTGGCCGACCCAGCCCACCCACAGAAAGTTTAGATCACTGCGAACTCCGGTGAGACACATGAGTTTATCAAGTCCACCTGTGGTCTTAGTTGCTTTCCACCGTCCAGTCGTTGCATTCCGCTCCAACACCACCGGCAAACTATTAGAGACCACAATCAGTTGGCCCGAACTATTCCCAGACATGGAATTGGATGATTGTGGTTCATCATCACTGTCTTCATCTTCTTCCGCTCGTAGCTAATATCAGGATCCACAAACGAGAAGCTCAATAAGCTAAGGTGGAATGAAGTTATTATCAGCAGAAAAAGTATTGTTAACGTCGTACCTGCATAAGTTGCAACTGTAGCTCTTGGATGTTTGCAAGGATCTCCTGTTCCTCTAGTGATAGTGTGTCGACGCGATTGACTTCAAAATCTGTCGATCGCTGTGACACAAAGAATTCGTTCCGTGGAGATGTGACGGTTGCGGTCGACGGTGTGCTGTTGGCGCTCATAGCCGACAGTGCTCCGGTGCTGCTACTGGTCGGTAGATCCGTGGAGATGGTGATGTCCGTCGGAAAGCGTCCATTGCCACCTCCGAAGGTGGCAGAACTGGAGGACTCGGTCATGCTTTTACTTCTTCGTCTTCTTCTGCTTCGTCCGCTCGACTGCTCGACTTGATTAATGTACGTGTGAGTTGCTTCGACAGGGAAAGATGGCGAATGACGTTCACTCCTGGAGAAAGCTTCAAATTCAGCTATGCGACATTTGGGTATTGTGGCTCTTTCCGCAATTTTTCATCAAAAATTGTGCTATAATAATATTTTTAATGATATATATTGTCTAGATCTGTTATTTATGAGGCTCGAAGAGCTCTTTTTTGATGGCTTCTATATCGAACCTAGGAGAGGTTTAATAGCTTCCAGAAAAATCGAACTTAGTGTGGTTTGATGTGACGCGATTGCCGTGGAAGAATCTTACAAGTGGCTTGTATGATGGCAGATGATGGCTCAGCGACTGGTGGTGATGGCACAAGCGACGTCAAGAGTCGATTCGATTCCCGTAAAATTGTCGATAATGGGAGCAGCAGTACCTATGAGGACGACAAAGATGGGCCGAGAAACACGCCACGGTATTTGACCCATACGAATTCATCATCATCTTCTTCGCATGTGACCTTTGAGGAAGCGTTTGCACAGATAAAGCAGACTGCATCTTATACGCATCCTCCGAAGATCGAGTTGCCACCAACAGCACCACCCACACGCGATGCTGCAACAGTTGTGTTTGTGAATCGCTGTCAGACGGGTAATCCACTGCTGAAAGCAGTAAAGAACGTCAGTTTGGAGTTTCGGGATGGGTTGATTCCAGACTATGTTATGGGCGATGGAACGTTGTCTTGCTGTGTATTGTTTCTCAGCGTTCGCTATCATTTATTGCATGTGAATTACCTGGAAGAGAGAATACACCGCGTGAAAAAAGAGGATGTCACTGCCTATCGCACTAAGATCGTACTCTGCTACGTCGACGTTGACGATAACGAAATTGCACTACGTGAGATCAATCGTGTGGCATTACTCAGTCAGTTTACACTCATCTTGGCCTGGAGTTGGCTAGAAGCTGCGCGGTATTTAGAGACACTGAAGGCATACGAGAACAAATCGGCCACTCTCATCAAGGAGAAAGTTGAAAATGAATTTCTGCCCATGGCAAACGAAGCGCTCACCTCCATTCGGTCGGTCAACAAAACAGACGTTGTGACATTGTTGTCAACATTTGGGACAGTTAAAGGAGTGATGAATGCGTCCATGGAAGAACTCTCGCTCTGTCCTGGAGTGGGAGCCAAGAAAGTCCGGCATTTGCTAGAAACATTCCAGCAACCATTCACTAAAAGTTAATACGCTGTATTGATTTACATGAAATAATCGAAGAGCCAAAATCCAGAAGCAACGCGTGCGTAAATTCAAAATTTGATCGGGACCTTCTCAACAAGAAAGAGCTTGCACGTATGAAGATATGGCGCCTAAATATACTTTTTTCTATGGAAGAACATGAAACAAACACGAAAGCAAACTAGGATGAGCCCTTCATTTTGCTCCTGCTCTTTCATGCCTATCAAACATATAAGCAGAAAAGACTATCTTACACGTTGGAGGACGTCTCGGAGCCATCAATTTCGCCCGAAAAACCCACACCCTCAATCGCTTCGATCAGTGCAGTCGATGTCGCTGAGCCTGCCACGTACGCCACTTGGTCGCCGAAGTCCACGTAGGCATTTGTTACACCAGGTGTGTTCTTCAGCGCGTTCTCTACGGTTGTACCACAGTTGGCCATACAGGACATACCGCCCACGCGAATGCGGATAGTGGACGGATCTGTGTATCGCCACACACCGCGCTCATCTGAGACATCCATGTCCAAGTTCTTGAACAAGAGAAACCCGACGCCAAATCCTAGTACTAGAGCGATAAAGAGTCCAGACTCGTAGATCATTACTACCAGCATTGCTAGATACGCAATGGTCATCTGGAGCATATACAGAATCGTCAGCACCAACTTGCACTGGTACTTGTGCATTTTGTCTAGCGGTCGGGTCTTCCGCGCGATGATGAGCTTTTGACGCACTTGTTCACGACATTTGACCAGGTATTCATTCAAGATGGCGATGCCAAAGCACCCAAAGAAGCCCAGGACGTACTTGAAGGCGCTATTCAGCACCCACGGATGAAAGAAGAGCCGCACACAGGAGCCATTGATGGTAGACTGAAAGCCGTTGAACATGACAGAGCCTTCACCAGTGCAAAAATCATCAGATGTATCAGTGGATTCCGTGTTAGTAGCCGCTGATGCACTGGAAGTGGACGAAGAGCTCTCAGTGGTCGAGGAGCTGCTGGTGGACGAAGACGACAGATCCGGCACCATGGCTTTCGCCGCCGCACTCAGTTCGGTGATCTGCGTGGCGTCTGAACACGTAGCGTCGCTGCAGATGACCTTATCCACAGCATATCGTGGCTTCTGGTTCACGTTGCTTAAATACTTGTTCTTGCTAGTCTGAGAGGCAAAGTAGATCTTTTGGCCGTTCGTAAGACAGACGTAGACAAAGTTATCGGTCGTGACGGTGTCGCCCGTGATGGGATCCGTGATCCCATCAGCGCATTCAGGGCATTCATTGGCACATGTGCTATAGTCTTCCGTATCGGTATGGTTCACCACAAACTCGGCCTACAATTGTACAAAACCAAAGCAAATCACCATCAATTCTTTTCTTTCTATGTCTAATAGGCTTCTACAGCAGATAATAAACGCACCATGTTTGCTGCCAAGTAAGCCGTATCGGTCGATTTGAACGAGTAGTCTGAAAACGTACGTGCATCCATGCCGCATGTGTAAATCTTTTGTCCATTAGTCATCTGCACGTAGTTGATGTTATCGTAGCCAAGCGTCGACATGCGGCAAACTGGGCATTTATAGTCGGTTGTGTCGTCCATGGCGGCCATGTCATGCATGGCATGCATTCCGTGCATGCCATGGCCTTCTACGTGCATCCATAACAGCAGACTTGCGAGCGTAACCAGCAAGGGAATCTGCGCCATTATGCTCCGCTTCTTTCTTTCTGCACTTTGAGAAATGAATAACGCAACAGACAGTTTTTGTGGAGAGGTATCATCTGACTGGGTAAAAGACTGTGCTGAACCCGTATAGCAAGTTATTTATTTATAAATTACGTACAGGGAAACCACGTAGTGTAGGGAAAGGAAAGCTCCACCCACCACTAATTAGCAATTGCACCCATTGGATTTACATCGAGGTACACGCACCTCCCAAATGCATGGATGTATCTATTTATCCATCAAATACCTCACTTCATTCACTCAACAATACCGTGAGGAGAACCAAAGGCGATCTATATTGTTGATTTACAACATATAGACAAGAAGAGCTTCTATTTGTCGTATCAACAATACACCCAAATCAACAATAGACACACATATCCTCCACCCTTTAGTTATTGTATTCATGCGCTGCAGTGCATGGATGATCTAAGACGATAATGGTCATTCCATCATCGCATTGTCTCGTCTTGAAGATATCCTTCTGCCCTGTGGCTAAATGCATCACCCAAGTATTCAATGGGGGGATATCTTCCTTTGTGACCAGAACATTTTTACATGATGTTTGCAACAATGGAAAGAAAAAAAGCGTACCGTATATTACTGTATTTTACGCGATAAACTTTTAGATTTGTAAGCTATTGTCCCATCCCAAGATGAAAACTTGGAGAAAGTCATTTACGTAAAAACGCCATGGCCGTCAACAGCATCAGTGCGAAGGGACATCGATCGACGCTGGTGTGGCTGCTGCTGGCGCTTGTCGTCGCTTTACTGGCAGCTGTCAGTGATGCCGGACAGAATTTGCGCAAGACTACGTGCCCGCTCTGTGATATGGACGTGAAAGCGAACATCAACGCCTCCATCTTTGGTACGCAGTACATCTACGCCTGTGAAATGGCAGGTCACATCGACGCGCTACAGAACGAGCCGGTAGGATGTACTCGATGAGTAAAAGATCCTACTCATTTGTATGCTGAATGCGCTCTCTATGGATGTTGCTCATGGTATAGAAAGCAAACTTGGGCTCACCGATTCAAGTGGACATCACGACCGATGTCATCTACAAAGATGCCACAGAGATTTCGTGTCCGGTATGCGGAAAACCGTTTTCTGAGCTAAAGTATGCGGTTCCATGGATTTCCAAGGGGTCACAAAAGATCTTTACCTGCTCTGAAGAGCATGCGCAAATGGTGTTTGACAATCCGGTACGTTACTATAATAATCTGTGGCTAGCTGTTGGCGGATATTCATCATGCTCACGTACTTATATTTGGTACTTAGACGGAATACATTGCAGCAGATACACCTTCGACGGGGTTCTGTGACACTGGATCTTCAGCTGATCCGCGTGGCTCTGTGATGTTTGATGGATTCCAACTTGCCATTGGCAGCGACACCGTTTGCATGTTGCTGCTCTTCCAGCCATGGATCCTCTCTTCGGGAGTTAAATATGCCTTTGCCTTCATTGGTGTTGTGCTGCTCTCCATCAGTCTGGAAGCGTTTAGTGAATACCGTGAGCATATACAAAAACAACTCTTCCGTCGGTATGGGATCGTTTTCAGCCAAGCTGACTACCTGCAACTAGATACACCGGTCAATCCCACAAATTCGTTCCGTGCCAAGTCGATCGTTGATTCTCCTCGCCTGATGATGATCCGACGGATTCCGTTCTGGTGCAAGTGTGTGCTGGCGGGACTGTATATGATTAACATCACCATCGCCTATTTCATCATGCTCATCATCATGACCTACGAGAGTCTCATGTTCTTTGGTGTTATCCTGGGCTTGGGCATCGGCTTCTTTGTCTTCAAAGACACTGAGGCAGACACCCTGACCGGTAGTATTGATCCATGTTGCTCTACATAAACAAACAGAATCCCGTAATTACCACTGCGTAACCCTATTAAATATGGAAACGTAACCTTTACTTTTTCATATGGTTATACTGCTGTGTAATCTGCTTGTGCTTCTAATTTTTCCGGTTGATTGGCATCCGTGAAGAGATCCATCAGATCTAAAGCAAGCTTCATTCTCTCTACCGCTATTTCTCGTTCGTTCTTATAAATTGATCGCAACCATGTATGGAACGGTAGTGAGTAGCGCTTCTTCTTCTAGTAACCGCAGCAGTCGCCTGGACAACCACACACCACCGCAGGTTATCGCGTCGCCATTCCGCTACCAGGTGCAAGAGGGAGAGACAATCACAGACATCGCTGAGAAAACAAACACAACCGTCGAGAAGATTTGTGAGTTGAATCCAATGCTCATACCCAGTCATTCGAAAAAGCGGCGTGTCAAAGTCTATCCTGGTCAGCAGCTGATTGTAGAGGAAGCGCAACAGGTCTCGCTGCCTCCTCCGCCAGAATGCATTGACAACGGATGGGGACAAATGCATGTCGTCCGTGCAGGCGAATCGCTTCGAGAAATCGCCGTGCAGTACAACACTACTGAAGAAATTCTGCGTCAGGATAATCGTCAGTATTTCCCCACAGGTGAGCGTGGCATGCTTTTCCCAGGACAATTGCTGCACGTGCGTGTCATCAACACGGGCGAAATGGAACCAGATCATAACGAATCCTGTGCACAAAACGACGAAAGACCCGTTCTGACCGCGAATACGACGTATTCCTCTTCATCTGCTGCTTTCTCTAAGTATAAGACCCATTTGGTGGAGAAGACCGACACGTTCGAGTCTATTTGTCGTGCGTACAACATCACATACCCTCACCTCATCCAGATCAATCGCGGTCGATACCCCGTCGGTGTTCGGGCGGTACTGGTAGTGGGCGAACGTTTGATCGTTCCTGATCACTACGCTTCGCAGCAAGAGGCCGGTCGGCGCAATATTGCCGAAGTAAAGCTCACCAAGCAGATCCACATCGTGGAAGCTGACGAGACACCGCATTCGATCGCTGAGAGGTACCACATGACTTACGATGAGCTCCGTGAGTTCAATCGTGCGTACTTCCCGAAGGGATACAAAGGAGAGATCCGCGAAGGCTACAAACTCGTTGTGAAGCGAGTGGAGCACGATGAATATCACTCTATTGGAGGCGGTGAAGAGGAGGAGGGATTTGCATCAGGACGTAGTGTTATGACAGCATAAGAGGATATGATCTCTCGCTTTGATTGTGTATTTTATGGAGTCAAACTAATGAATGTAAGAGAATGGAGCATCGTGTCATAGCAAATACTACATGTATTTTGCGGTAAACACAACTACGACATGCATCTGTGATATCATTTTCCATCGATTTGATTCATTATTCACGTGGTGTGGCTACTTCTCGGAGGCGTGACGAACGACGCACAGACGTATTGTCGGGTGGTGTTTGCTCTGTGACAGTGAGAGATGAGTACGACGATTCCACTGTCGTCATGTTATTGGCATCAACAGTCGTTCGAGAACTGGTCGACGAGTACAGGCTTGTCTGAGTGGATTCGATTGCTGCCGATACATGGCGAGCCACCGGTCCAAATTCATGTGCTGATGAGAGGTATGACGTTGCCTCCACTGATTCATCTGACTCATACACTTGATCTTCCGCTAAATACTCTTCTGATCCGTCCTCTGATGCTGCGCTTTCCTCATAGTAATACCCCCGGGCTTCAGGCTCAGGCTCTCCATATGTGGATCCGACTCTGGGCAAATACTCAACTTCTTCGGCATCCGTGTCCGATATTTCTGCCGGTCTCTGCCAACGTTTGCGTTGAGGACTAAACGCATTGCGACGTGGTTTTCGCTGCAATAAACGACGGTAGCGGCCGCTCAAGAAATACGCTGTCATGAGACCCAAAACGACAAATCCCATCGAAAACAGACCCATCTGGAGCACTGTGGAATTTGATACATTACTGATCGATTTTGAAGCGGTGGACGGAGCCGACACAACATCGACATGTTTTGTATATACATAGTTCAGCTCCACCCTCGGTTTGTTTTCTGTCAAATGAATATCTTCTTGATTAGAAATTTTTTCACGTGCGCGCTCTTCACCCACCTCTGTTTTGAGGACAACTCTACCTTCCTCCATACGCCCAGCCTGGTCGTGTGATACACTTACACGCTCCATTTCCAGTCTTGCTGCAGCAGCTAGTTTCTCTTCAGCTTCTTTTCGCTGTGTGCTCAATCTTTCTTCCTCCATCCATGCCTCTTCCCGAAGACGTTCTTCTTCTGCTTTAATGGCCTCTAATCGAACGCGTGCCTCTTCCAGCTTCTCCAGGCGAGCAAGCTCCTGTTCAGTTCGTTTACGGTCCTCCTCTTGTCGAAATTGTTCCCATTTTATTGCTTCAGCTTGCTCTTCTTTGACTTTCATACGTTCTGCAAGAAGTCGCTTCTGTTCAGCCTCAACCTTTGCTGCGAGTTCTTCTGCTTGTTTACGCTCTGTTTCTAATCGTTGTTCTTCTCTTTTTGCAGCTTCTACTACTTCCTGTTCCGCTTTTTCACGCTCATTTTGCAGTCTCAATTCTTCTAGTTTGGCTAACAATGCAAGCTCCTCAACAGCATGCACGCGCTCCAGTTTAAGTTGTTCTTCTTCTAGTTCCATAGCTTCCACATTCTGGGCACGCTGAGCGTTCATCTTTTGTTCTACTAAGTCAGCTGTCTCCCTTAACTCTTCCTCGACTACTCTCCATTCCTCTTCGATAAGAAGCTTTTCTGTTTCTGAAGTTTGAGATAATTCATCATTACCTTGCTTTTGCGCAGCCATGATTCGCTCTTCTTCTTTCTTCAGCTTGTCTTGTACATCTTTTTCGGCAGTATATAATTGACTCTTGACTTGTGCAGCGGTCTCCTTCAGTCTTTCCACCTCCTGGTGGACATGCTCCTGCTCTAACTCATTCAGTACGCGTTCGTATTCGGCCAGCTCGGTCTGAATGGACTTCATGAACTCCTGAGCTATCTCTTCTGTGTATTTTTCAATGTGCTGAGTAGCAATCAGCTTTGCTTCATGAATACTCTCTAGGATAACTGCGCGAGTCTCCACAAGTATCGATTCTGTTACAGTAGTATATGCGGCTCGTCTTTTCTTCATTCGCTTCAGTTCTTCAAGAACCCACGCCTCTTGCTCAAGAAGTAGTTCTTTAACTTTTACGTTCATTTTCATCTGGTTATCTTCCATGGGAATTAATAGGCGTGCACGAGTGGCTTCGATTACGTCAATCTCCGACTCAAGATTAGCCGGATATACTGTCGTTGTCCACAGGTGATGAATATGCTTGGTAATATAATTGAGAGCAGAGACAGCACCGTCATACACATTCGCTGCGATCTTGGACAGCTCATTGATCAGCTTGTGCAAAAGTGCTTGTAACAATGCAGTAGCGTGCAGAATGACATTGTACACCCATTTACCACTTGATACTAATGTATCCTTCCATGGCGCATTGTAGAACGAGCTCACACGTTGCGAGATACGTTGCCACAAATCATTCAAGAACAAAATAATCCAATGCGACTCGTTATTGTCGAGAAACCACCGTTCAACGACATTCATGGCTCCCATTTTGATTTTCGTAAAATTCGACTGCAGGTAATCAACCACTTGGTTGAATTTTGACTGCAGGGCCACAGCAAACGGTAATGAAGGATAGAGAGTGCAAACACTCCAAATGTAAACAGCGCCAATCGTAATCAACGCGATGACACCTAGTAGCGGCTTCTTATAATCGTGTTTGCTCTTCGACACAGGCGTCTGCTGCCTGCGAGGTGAATGAATCTTCGTATCTGAGTGTTCTGTAGCTGCGCGGACTGGTAAAGGTCTTGAAGGTGACGGAAAATCGTCACGATTGTTACCATAAAAATGCTGCATGTCGGTACCTTCGCCAAGTGATAAATATTGAATATCTTCCTTGGAAAGTTCCTCGACCTCAGTGGCGATCTTCTCCTCAACACACACGGATTCCTCAAGTACGACGTCACTTTCTCCTTGTTCGTGCATTCTCTGATTGTCTTCTAGCTCTTTCCCCTCTATTGCGTCTCGCTGAGCTGCGAGAATCGCTGCATCAATTCGAGACGTTAGATCTTGTTCGACAATGTATCTTTCATGGTGCTGGTGGTGATGATGCTGATGCTGATAAGGTACCGTGGCTTCACCGTCATCTGTTCCACTGCTCATCTGATCATTTGTATTGTCATGATCCTCCACATTACGCTTCTCAAAATACATCGTCCGAAAACGTTCATCAGGAAATCCTATTTCTTCATCACTCGCAACGCTTTGCGTTGTTCCAGTAGTTGGTGTCGGTTCCCCATCTTGGTCAAAATACTCAGCTTCCATGTCTGTAGATCCAAGGTCGATGTTCCCAAATTGATGGCTTTCTCCTTCAGACTCGGTCGACCCAATTGAATGTCGACTGGCAGTGTCTTCACTCATGGGTTCATCCTGCGCCAAGTGCCGATCGACGTCTAGATGCAGTTGTTCATGGAAATGCTGGTGCTGTATGCGTTCACTGTCAACTTTTTCACCATCATCATCCTCTTGTTGGTGTTGATAACGATAGTGTTGATGTTGTTCCACTTCTTGATTTTCAAACGCTTCAATCCGAGGAGGAAACTCTATCTGCTGCTGCTGGTGATCCTGAGAAAGTGAAGTCGCTAACTTGCTGCTCTCCACAACGGCCTTTTTCATTGTCGGTGGCGCCATGTTCGCGCGTCGCTGTCGTAGAATCTGCTCTTTGCTTCTGGTGGTTGAGTTGCGCTTCTGTGAGGGAGAGACGGGTTGCATTTTCTCCTCTTGTTGTTGCTGCTGTCGCTGCCGCCGTGTCTCCTCTTGGCGGCGCTTCCACTGCAGCAACTGCTCCTTCCGGAGGTCCCGCTCCTGTGATGCAGCCGTTGGCATTGTGCTTTTCTGTGTATATGGAGAGAAAGAACACGAATCGGCTCGTCGCAGATGACCTTTTTCCTTTCCGAAGTTTCCTTCTGAGTTTCCTTTCCACCGGCAACTGGTGCAAGTTCGTGAACAATCAAATTCCTGCCTGCGACCTGACACAGATCACACACTAAAATAGGAGAAATATCCTATTTCATATGGTATTATGTATTCCGACTTCAATTTGGGGACATGGGTTCATAGTAACTGTGGCTAATTGTACCCATTGATCCTCTCATTTGCGAAGTTAATCAATTTTGAAGAAGATTGTATTGTCCATTGATATGCTCCCAAGGGGCTAATGGTTCTAGAAATGCGTTGGGAGGAATGTATTTGATAAGTAGTAATGGTAAGACGCTTCATGCATGGATATTACTCTCGACGATTGGCATTGTGTGAGCACAAGCACCTTCGTTTTACCATTCGATGATTGTCAACTTGATGTTGAAAAAATTTGTTGCATTGCTTTGAACAATGACAAAATACTCTCTAAACGCTCTATAAACCAGAATGGTGTGTGCTGTCTCAGTTACACTGTATCTTACTGCTAAGTTGAGATGTTGATTCCATTGCAGACACAATGCTTCTGTTTGCTTCTATAGAATTGTAGCGATTCTCATCAAGTCTCGTAATCGTTCTAGATACGATGTCTCATATGTTTACTAAAAGCAAAGCTTCAGTTAGCTTCTAAACTTTCCTGTGCAATGGTGGTCACGAAAGATTCTGTCGTGCGTGTCATCCATGAAGCTTCCGGCAAAGTTGAAGTCCTGTCACAATCGCGCAACGTACTGGATCCAAGGTCATCGCTGATACCGACAGGCCGTCGCCTTGGGTGCAAATAGCAGGGGCAATATAGGGTGCTAGACGCCGACGTTATGTGCATTTACCATAGATCGGTTCTTGTCCACCAGTGATTGATGAATCCGCTTTTATAAACTCAAAGGCACTTTGATCAGATTGGTATCATCCCTGCATATCTGACTAAGAAGACGCGATAACCACAAAGAAACGTTTCGTGCTGCCACTGTTCGCTGATAGGTGTGTACAGAGATGAGCATTTCGCGTGGAATTTGGAACTATGAATCAACTCTTCGATAAGAATAAGGCACACGTGCCAGAGGATGACTAAAAAAGATGGGACTAGTATGACTGAGTCAAATAGCGGATGACTCCACACACATGCATGCATGCGGACTCTCGGCGAAATCCATTTGTAGTTCCATCAAGTAATCATTAGCAAACAATCGAAACTGTGTTGGGTTATTGACAGGGAGTACTCGGGCTCTCATTTATTGCTCTTTTGCGTTTCAAACACGTACGTGAAGCCGAGATGTCTCAGCAATACCTTGTGCTTCGTCACGTTTCTCTCCTATAATATCGGAAACGTCATCGAGACAGACGGAGGTACGTTATTCCACCCAACCACCCGTAAGAACCTTAGGTATTGTACGCTGAAAACGAACGAAGAAGAAGAACATAGTATGACGCCAGTACTACTACAGTATTCGCGTGCCAAGTATAGATCTTGTTGTTCCATGCAGCACAGCGTGTTCATAGACCTCAAAATGGTGGATATCTACTGCTTCGTGTCCATGTTGCCGTTTGTACATTCATTCTTCATTACTAAATGACAAATCCTCTATATAGGGAACTTTGAAGTAATTCTTATATGGAGGTTTTAGCTTCAGCCCTGCGACAATTTGCCTGGCAGCATAGAAACCGGATTATTCCCTTGTAAAGAAGGGAGTTTGATTGGGACAGTCAGCTTCAAACGCACCGCCGACACAAAGAAACACGCGCACGCAGAGATGGAGACAGCACAAGTATATTTGGCTGGCGTCTGTTGTGTGTTGAGTGGATGAGGCAGCAGCTGGTGCTGCTGACGGGTCGATGTAGCGACGCGCTAAAACCGACGTTCATCCAGCTGGAGCGGCTACTTCTCTCGCTGCTTACAATTGATTTTTCTTCCACAAACGCACACGCGTCGACTGCTGTTTTTCTAGTGGTAGCAAACTAGTAACGATGGAAGCTTTGTCGGTTCCCCACACATTAATTGTGGACGAACAAAAGCACATGACGCCTGAGGCAGACGAAGATAACAATATTCATGTGGAAAATGACCAACCAGAGGCAAGTTGGCATGACATGGACGCCATTAAAGCGAACCACCACCACCACGCGGAGACAGCGAGCGAAACAACCGACGAGAGCCGTTCCAGTACGGGCAGTGGCACGGAAGTAGTGCTAAACGAGAATGAACGAATTGAAGAAACAATGGAGACGCCAGTGGATAACCAGCAAGCACATGACAATAAGAACGACGCCACCGAAGATGTGGCAACAACTCCTAATGACAACAACGCCAAAGAGGTTGTAGTAGCTTCGCCTGACAAGGGAATCATGCGAAAAAATTCCGACGACCCTCGTATGAAGTGGATCGGCGAAGGTCTGCTGGATTTGGGAGGCATGGAAGCCATCGATCGACTCGGTGATATCTCTTCCTACGCGGAACTGGTGAAACAGAGTCGAGCGAACTCTATCCAAGAAGATGAAGTCAAGTCCAATGATATCACAGAGGAGAAGAAAGAACCAGAGATAATCACAACTCCAAGCAAATTAAGTACTTTTCTGTCCCAAACAGCAGGAAACCTGAAGGAAAAGGTGACTGCACCAATGCAACGACCACCTCCACCTCCAGTTCCGGTGGATTCAGTGCAACAAGAGCGTCATATGGAACGGCGTCGCAGTAAACTGCTGGATTTTCTGGCAAACGATGTGGGTGAACGGTATTTAGAAGGTGTCTATGAGGCTGAAACAAGAGATGACACGGGATCAGAAGGTGATGAACAGGATAAGGACGAACAAAAACAAGCAAAAGAGGCGGATGAAAGGCGTCAACGGCGCTCCAAACGTGCCAATAGCAAGCTTTTGGCATTCTTGGAACAAGAGATTGGAGAACGCCTTCATGATGTCGAAGCAGGCAGTGACGATGGGTCACAACGACATTCAGTGTCCTCTGCTGGATCGTCAGTTACCAGCGTAGATCTTCAACCAAGGAAGAGTGAGCCAAACGGACTGTTAAACTTTGTCACTAAAGTGATCCCAGAGAAGCCGAAGCTTGTGATTTTCAATCCCGAGGATTTTAATCTAGAAAAAGAAAACCGTGAGCAAAAGAAGCGCGATGAAAAAGAGATGGCACGACGAAAGGTAATGTCATTACTTGCGGAGGAGAATGCGCATCAATCTATCAAGTCTGTGGATGAGACGAAAGTGCAGCGGGAAACTGTGACGGATCGGTACGGTACAGTCAAGTTACTGGATTTCTTGGACCGAACGGAAGGAGCGAAGCAGAAGCAGATCCGTCGCATCGTGGCGAACAGTGGACCTCCTTCATATACGTCTGCTTCACCATCGAGCAGTGATTCAGTGTCACCCAAGTCATGGGGTGATTCAAATGACTCACAGAACTTATCTCCTCAGGCGGCAGCTCCTCCACAACCTGCGAGTCGCCTAGCAAGATTTTTGCATAAATTTACATCAGGGGTTGCCAACTCTCCGCGCCATCAGGACGGCATTATCTCTCATCCACCAAGAACTTCAAATAGCAAGCGCATGCTGCCTCCTTCCTCTTCGTCATCGTCGAGAGCTGGAACACCAAGAGTGCGGACTCCTTCTCATTACCAGCAGCCCCTGATGCAAGCACGGGGCACCGAAACGGCTCACAGTGATGCAGGTGCTCATAGTGGTCCCTCCTCCTCCGGCAGCGTAACGATGTCGAATACGGCACAATCAGAATCAACACGCCATACTTCGGCTCGGATGAGTGTTTTGCTATCATCTTTGGATCAAATCTCGCAGACATGTACCAAGCATGAGCTGAGTGACGTCTCGATTGCTCGAATCTCGACGCTGTTGACATCCATTACTCAAATCGTGAAGGAAGACATGCAGAAAAATATCAATGCGAATAAACTTGCACGTCGCAATTCTAATGGAGGATCGACAGCGTCGTGGGTAATGCCTGAGCAGGATCTTGCAGCATACGACCGTCGTGCGGCATCATTGATTCGTATCCCCGCTACCGAAGCCACACCAGAACGCACAATCGTTGCACACGAGTCTGGGCATGCGCATCACGTCAATGACATGAAGCTGCATGTGACCACGAATGTCGTTGAATCTTTCAAAGCATTTGAGACCGCTCAGAACTTGGTGGAGATTATTGTTAGCTTTCGCAAGTTGTTGACCGATTGTGGACTCTCCGGGGTGAAGCTGGACGAACCATGGCACGTTTATCATCATGTGAGAGCAGCAATCAAGGATAAGCTTGGATTCCGTCAAAAGCAACTATTCAAGCTACTGGACACGAAAATGGAGATGTCCGCATACAAGAAGAAACCAGCTGCTCACAAGCGTGTGTGCGTCATCGGTGCTGGTCCAGTTGGGCTGCGAGCTGCTGTGGAGTTGGCACTTTTGGGTGCGCAAGTAGTCGTGCTCGAGAAACGTAAAAACTTTACCCGCGAAAACATTCTGCATCTGTGGCCATGGGTGGTGCAAGATCTTACGAGTTTGGGTGCCAAGGTATTTTTCCCTCCATTTTGCCACTCAACGGCATATTTCCACGTAGGTACACGGCAAATGCAATGCATTCTTCTCAAAATTGGGTTGTTGCTTGGCATAACCATCTTCCCGTCTACTTCCTTCCAAGAAGTTATCGCTCCGGATGGTATTGCTAGTGAAGGTCGTCCGTTCTATACAGTCGCAACCAAGCCACAGATCCCGTGGATGGAGTTTACCGCTGTATTGGGTGCCTCTGGCACGCAGGATAACTTGAGCTCACAAGCTGGGATCACTCGCTTCGTGTTCAGTCGAAAAGAAGCAATTGGTATTGTCTGCTACTTCCCAAATCACGGTACTGCTGAAGAGAAGCGTGTCCGTGAATTCTCATGGACCGTGCAATTCAAACAACAAATGTTTGCAAAATTACGCGAGATCAACATTGATCTGGAGAACGTTGTGTACTACCGTGGGGAAATGCACTATGTGGTAATGACTCCAAAACGTCAAAACCTACTGGACGAAGGTGTGTTCAAGAACAATTACCCGATGACGACCGATCTTGTTAAGGATAGCAACATCGACAAGAATGCGCTGCATGAGTACGTAAGCCGATTGGTGACATTCTTGGAGATTCCGAAGAAGTCACCATTTGCACACACACGCGTGTTTGATTTCAGCACCCGCACGCGCGCAGACAAGGCTGCGAGTGTCATTTCATCCAAGGGTAAGAAGTTGTACGTTGGGTTGATGGGCGATACATTGATGGAGCCATTCTGGCCAGAAGGTGTGGGCACCTGTCGTGGCTTCCTCGGTGCGCTTGATTCTTGCTGGATGGTGGCACAGATCGGTCAAAAGTCCGACGAACAGATTCTTGCAGATCGTGAGTTAGCGTACCGGATCATCCAGCATGTCTCGGGTTTCCGTCGCGATGATCTGCAACTCAATATCCGCAAGTACAATGCTGACCCCAAGTCCAGATACACCGTCAAATTCCCCACTTTATGTTAAAAGATGACGGCAACGTGTTGTAAATACTTAAGGAATATATATTATATAAACTATGCTTGCTGCTTTTGTATTTCGTATTGCTGGAGATCGATTTGTATTCCATATCCATCAAATTCATGCATTCGTTATCGCATCCTTGGCAGGTGCATGGAAAAAATGAGCGCTTTTTATTTATACCCCATGAAATAGATGCAAAACCATTACCTCTTTTATTTTATTATTCTCTATAAATGTATATTTTAATAATAATTGATACAATATTTTAAATTTTAAACCTCTTCAAACCGTTGCGCGCGCTACCTGCAAGAGAAGAGGAAATCGTGAATTGAACATGGAAGAAGAGGACGATACGTACGGCTTTGGATCGTTTGCGGACCTTTTCGACAGCCGCGCGTTGGCGCCAGCCGCCACACCGATGAAAAAGAGGCTGGACATGACCGCGATGAATCGCTTTTGGATGTCGGAGCGGCTATTGACCGAGTTTCAACAACATTCAAAACGCATGAACGCCACCGAGTATCACCACATAGCGGCGAAATTTGACGGATTGACAATTGAAGGGGGTCTAGGGTCGGTTTTCTTCGTGCCTGTAACGGGTGGATACGGTAGTGAAGGCGACACAGAAGCGATGGGCGGTGTGATGTGGATTCAGGCGCAACGATCGGATTCCAATGCACAGGAGAAACGCAAGAAAGAACTGCAGGATATCACCAACCACGGGTAAATACAAAACCAAAAGAAAAGAAGCAACCAGAGCAATGGACCAGGTGCAGTATTAATATGCGTCTCTATGTTTGTGTTTGCAGATCATCACAGTCGTCCAACAGCTCCGAGGGGTGTCGTGGGGCAAAATCTTCTGCAGCGTTGCTAATTCGAATGACTGATGTCCTGGAAGTTGTGCCAACGATGGTTCAAAATATTGTGAGGGGTATTGATTTCAAACTCCGGACGGGGAACCATCTTGAGATTTCGTTTATGCCAGGCAAGCCACTTACTGTTGTGAGTTATCTCTTTGTACCAGTAGTGAATATTGATAGTCTTGGTCACCTTGTTCGTTAGGCCCCTTCTCCAATCCAAGACAACGTGATGAACTGTTAGCAATTGTGAGCAGCCATATGGATATAACTGCGCCATTCTCCAATGGCACGTCCTCTCAAAATATTGAAACATCAGCAAAGATAAACAAGACGGGAACCGAGACTACTATTGAGAAGAGTGTTGGTAATCGAACACCTTTGCGCTCGTTTTCCAAGTCACCCGCTTCTAGAAGCAGGATACACACACCAAACCATGTCAAAATAGGAGCAGATATCACTAGCGAAGACTTCACCACGAATGAGCGAACACAGCATGTACCCAACCAAGATGCCATAGATAAAGAGGCACTGAAGGCAATGATTCGCAAGTATGTACAGCTGGATGAGATGAGTGACGAAGCCATTAAACTTGCCCGAGATGTACATACACAAACAGGGTACTATCTCGGCCCAACGGCGAAGAAATTTCCTAAATTTTCTGCAGATACGACGTACCGCAAAAAAACGGTGGGGCTACTTTCCAAATTATTAGATCGAATGAATCAAGCCTGGAAAGCAGCCGATGAGGATCGAGAGCGGGGCACACAGACGACCTGCATCCGCAATAAAGATGACATGTTTGAGTACAGTGACATGACAACTGGAGAGCATATTTCGATGGATCGCTATCGAGAACGATATTTTCGGTATGTGAAAGCACACGATGTAGACCCAATCATTCGTCTTTTCCCAGTAATGGAGTATAATGAACACGCGGAACGAGATTCGCCATTGACCACTGAATCAAGAAACTCGAAGGTGGCTTTGGAACCAACTTTTGAACAAGTAAATTCATCACTTACGAGTTGTTCACATTCAAATTCGTTCATGGCAACACTGGGGATCGACATCACCAAGAGTTGCATCATTGGCAACGATTTTTTTCGTTCTCTACTATCAAACGTTGCTTGTAAGTGTTTACAACCTTTGCTTTGTCGCCTAATGTGATCCATTTTATTGATGATTGTACATTTTCGTGGACATTATCTGTAGATGGCCCAGTTGCAGATTATGACGATGATCAAAACAGTGTGGAGAAAAATTGTACCATGCTTCTACAGCGCTGGGCAGCAGAGTACTTTGAGAAGCATAAAGCTGCATTCCAGCAGGCTGAGCAAAAAACTAACCAGCCATTACCAACAAATGAATTTACTCAACAACAACAAACTCAAAGTAACTTAAACACTCGCGAAGTGATCACAGGAAAACTTCGCGGAGAAGCTTCTACAGGTAAGAAAGATGCAATCCATGCAGTATTCTCTCGATGTAACTTTATTACACGCTTTGAGCTGATGAATTGCTTAACTATCTAGCAATGCGCAAACGTGCTCGGGAGCGACGACGTAGTCTAAACCAGGCCAGTGCACTGGACGCACTACGTGAGTTTAAAGACCAAGTAATGGAAAAGGGTATGGAGACCCTACAAGCACCACCAACGACTGAAAAAGAGATCGTCACGAATTCTAAGCGGAGGAGGTCGGCAGCCGAAAACAGTTCCGAAACCGAGGCTATTATCTCCCAAGGCAGTCGACGAAAAGCACGGCGTCAAAGTATTGTGGGTGTCGTGAGTTTTATTCACGCTGATGATGTAGCTGAAGAAAAAGAAAGTGAAGTCCCCAAGGATACACCATCAAAAATTCGACGATCTCCGCGTCGTCGAGCATTATCGCAGCATTCGTCTGCAAGTCAGGGCCATTTAAACCAAGAAAAAGAAGATTCAGACGTGTGCCAGCTGTGTTATGCAAACAAGGCAGTCGTGCACATGAGCCCCTGTGATCATTCGGTATGTGATACTTGCTGGACTCGACTTGGGACCTGTACCAACAGCAGAAACAATTCCCAGCGCATGTGCCCATGGGATCGAGTATTAGTAACAAAAAAAGAGTAGGTCGCTGAAAGGGATGAAAGCAAAAATGTGTGCTCACGGCAGAAAACTTGGCGTGATTTCATTATTTTTAAATCCAGATACTGCCAATTATTAGTATACAAGCTAACCGCGTAGGATGCGTTTGAAAGGTTATTAGCTTTTCCGCTGTCAACGCATACTCCTCCTACATTTTATTCGTTTCATCATAACTCTTGTGGTCTTGAAAGTCTTTATAGGAGACACATGGCGAGTGTGAAAATGCTTTTTGACGCATTGATGTCTCTCTCAGGTGATTCTGCACTTGTTGTTGCAGCGAAGAGCCTGGCTGAAGTCCTGATCTATTGGGTTAGTGTGTGTGCTCGACGCACAACTTGTTGTGAAGCGAGTGGTGTACTATGATGGTATGGAAGAATATATTTGTGCTATATGACATCATCCATGAGTCTGTTTTACTTGGTTATTTACCATATCTCACTCAATTCTAGAAAAGCTGGCAAGTCTAAAGCGCATACACACATGATAATTTGCAATTTTCTGTCAACCATAAATCATCATGAGACGTCATATGTGTATGAATGTTATTATTAGTATGTAGTCTGAGTGCTATTGATCGCTACCCGACTCGGACAATCTCTACGAGATTCTAGTTCGCTGTCACTCTCTCTGTCGTCGATATCTTTTGTCCTCTGTATGTGGTCGTAAATGTGCTAAGTGAGCATTTACTTTGTCAATCCACTCCTGCACTTGTACAGCAGTTGCGAATACTGCTTGCAGTCGAAGAACATTCTTACACTCCCCATGTGTCTCCTATGTAGACTTGCATGACCATAAGAGCTACGACAAGGAGAATAGAGTATCCGCGGACAGCAGGGGAGTCTAACAATTCCTCAAACGCGTTCTACATGGTTAGTCCGTACGCTAGTAACCGCCAGTTGTAAGAGCCTTCATGCGTTGTTCTTGCAATTTCAATTCTTGAATCAGTTCATGGAAACTCATTTGGTGGGGATGATTGTCAACATTTGAGTTTGTCTTCTTTGTTGGAGTAGTGAGATGCAATTTCTCCAGTCGACGTTGTCGCTTATCATGTTCATGTTGTAGAATCTCGTCCATCGTCCTCCGATCAGCGGCAAGCGCCTCGCAGATTGCTTTTGTCCCTTTGGAAAGCATTGGTGTATACGAGAATCCAGACTGTGTCGCTAACTCCGATAACATCCTCTATAACACGTAGACAAACATGGGCTTACCCAATGCAGCAATGCATCCAAGAATATGGCACTTACTTGGCGTTTTAAGTGGTCGTCTTCTTGCCGTGCAACAAATGATTTGATCACCGCCGATGAAACTCGCCTACGAGATCTTTTTCTCGCGACTTCATCTGCCTGTTGGCGACGTTGTTGCTGGCTTTCTTGACGAGATCGATATTCAGAATAAAGAACTTCAAATACAGATACTTTGGCTTCTCTTCTGCCTTGTGTTGGAACTGTTCCGCCGTTTTTGCTGCTGCTCCGGTTGCAGTTATGGCTTTTAAATGTGGTAGCGGTTTGTGTTCTTGGAAGAAGATATCGTGACTGAACGTTGGTGCGTTTGCAAAAAACTCGCGGCCGAAATGTGCATTCTTGTCCTTCTTCCTCAAGCTTCTCCTGTTCTAACACCGTTCTCAACTGAAGTATCTTCCATTGTATCGTACGCGCGATTTCGTGATTTCGAATCGCTGCAGCATGAATTTGTTCTTCAGGAAGAGACTTGGAAGACAAAAGAAGTTCATTCTCTTCCTCGATCCGTTTATCTTGTTGCAATTTTGCTTTCATTTCAACTACACAAATGAAAACAGTTTCCAATCAATCATGTCATCGACAGCGAAACATTTATTGATGCTTACATCTTGCAATGCTGTTCTCCTTCGATTGCAACAATCGATTGGAAGCAGCGCGCGCTGTCTTCATCGAGATCACTTTCTGCAAACTATTGGAGATGATAAAACGTGTTTCATAAACTCATTTATGCAGAGTTCTCTTCAGTTTCCCCATCCTCACCTTTCAGTTTCCTTCTTTTGCCCTGTTCGTGGACCACAAGCTATACGTCATTAGGAACTGAGTATACTAGCATGGTCAAATGTAAACGAAGAAGATTCAACGTACATGAGCAAGGCTTCGTTTTGACTTCAGTGTTCTTTGCGCCCATTATCTACACAGCTTGGCGAATTGAATACTGAACTAACACGCGAAACCACCAACCCATATATATCCACAAATCTCTCTCAGTTCTCATCCATTTCCGCATAAAAATCTTCCATACTAGAGCCATTTTATTGCTAGAATTCGTTTTCTGAGAAAAATGAGCCAAAAGACTCATGGATGATGTCATATAGCACAAATATATTCTTCCATACCATCATAGTACACCACTCGCTTCACAACAAGTTGTGCGTCGAGCACACACACTAACCCAATAGATCAGGACTTCAGCCAGGCTCTTCGCTGCAACAACAAGTGCAGAATCACCTGAGAGAGACATCAATGCGTCAAAAAGCATTTTCACACTCGCCATGTGTCTCCTATAAAGACTTTCAAGACCACAAGAGTTATGATGAAACGAATAAAATGTAGGAGGAGTATGCGTTGACAGCGGAAAAGCTAATAACCTTTCAAACGCATCCTACGCGGTTAGCTTGTATACTAATAATCAACAGTAAAATTTCACAAGTCTATGTTGAATGTTGTTTGCTATATTTTGAATGTGAATAACTTGTGATTTGGAATGGGAGCAATCCAGAGCACCAAGCGTGGACAATTGATCAAGTGTAGCAGCATCAAAAGTGCAACACTTGGGCTCCAAGATCTCCGAGTCCATTCAACTTCATCCTCATTAAATAAGGAAAAAGCTGACGGGTGAGGTACTAGCATGCTACTGAATAACGGAAGGCAGAAAAACTAAAAACTTACAAACACAAAGGGAGGATTCCGCCGTCAATCAGCACAAAAACAATCTAGTGCTCAATCTCCTTCACAGTTTCCCACGTGAAGTCTTCGTCGTCACGGCCAAAGTGACCGTAGGCGGCAGTCTTTTGCATAATGGGACGCTTAAGCTTCAAGTCACGTTGCAACACACCCGGACGCAAGTCAAAGTTCTTCTTAATGATATCCACAAGGTCATCGTCGGTCAAACCGTTCTTGGCCGTGCCGTACGAGTCAACGTGGATGCTCAATGGGTATGGCACACCAATAGCATACGAAAGTTGCACCAAAACACGGTGGGCAAGACCCTTGGCAACCAAGGACTTGGCGACCCAACGAGCTGCGTAAGCAGCCGAGCGATCAACCTTGGTGGTGTCCTTACCAGAGAAAGCACCGCCACCATGAGCACCCCAGCCACCGTAGGTATCAATAATAATCTTACGGCCAGTAAGACCGGCATCACCGTGAGGTCCACCAATGACAAAGCGTCCAGAAGGGTTCAAGTGGTACACAGTTTGGTCATCCAAGTACTTTTCTGGAATGACGGCCTGAATAACGTGCTTCATCAAATCAGCAGCAATTTGTTCATTAGTGACTTCATCGTGGTGCTGGGTCGAAATGACAACAGTGTGCACACGCTGAGGAATCATACGGCCACCTTCCTTCTTGTATTCAACCGTGACCTGAGTCTTGCCATCAGGGCGGATCCAGTCAAGGGTACCGTTCTTGCGCACTTCGGTAAGTTTGGCACCAAGCTTGGTAGCCAACACATGCGACAATGGCATCAGCTCTTCGGTTTCATCAGAGGCATAGCCAAACATGATACCTTGATCACCGGCACCAACATCTTCTTCGTTGACGGCATCAACCGATTGGGCAATATCCGGGGATTGCTGTTCAATGGCAACAATGACGTTGACGGTCTTGTAGTCCAAGCCCTTGGCTGGGTCATCGTATCCAATTTGCTTAATTGTGTCACGAATAATTTTTTCGTAGTTGACAATGGCCTTGGTGGTAATTTCACCAAAGATCATAACCATGCCGGTCTTGGCGCAAGTTTCACAAGCCACACGCGAGTGTGGATCTTCGGCAACACAGGCATCCAACACGGCATCGGAAATCTGATCACAAAGCTTGTCCGGGTGACCTTCGTTCACGGATTCGGACGTGAAAAGAAACGTACGTTCGCTTTGCGCAGCTTGGGTGGCGGTCATCTTTGCTGTTTATCTACGTGAGGACTGGATGTCGAGTTCTCAAATGGGAGCTCCTCACATGTGATTTCTTCTTCTTTGTCTATGGCCACTCAAGGTAAAAAACCTCGTAGTGTTTTTTGTTTAGTATTTAAAAAACCTCGACTGGCTGGTGGCGCAGAGTATTGAATGGCTGACAAGGGTTTCTCTTGGGGTGCGGCATGTGGACATCAGCCAATGAGATTAGATGAAGAAAATATTTTAAACCAATCAAGTAACGAATAGAATGAAATAGAACTGCGAGAGGGAGGGGACAAAAGCCAGCTGCAGCGAAAGGGGGAGGAGCGAACCAATGCGGGAGCGGATCGCAACGTCATCAGCAAAAACGGAGAGAATGTGAGGCAGTTGTGGCGATGAGCTGGCACAATGATGCTTTTATTATTCGTAGTCGACACACCCGAAACATGCACATATCCAAATGGTGACGTTGGCATAACATGACTATAGTGGCTGATTTGACTACAAATAGGTCCGACAAAGCTATCAGCAGTGTAACATCAGGAATCAGCTTAAACATTAAAGAATAGAGGCTCTAATTTGCTGTTTAACATTATGAGTACTGTATATTTCAAGCAATTTAGAGAGGATATTCATTTACAGATTTATGATTCGAGGTTACAAATCCCTACACCTATGTGATGTTGTCAACACGGCAAAAGGTCCAAACACGCGATTCGGTAACCAGCGATTTCCAGCCAATCATCAGCAAAAGCAGCCACAATTGTCGAAAATGCTCAAAATTGTTGTCAATAATTCCTTTAAAGCTATTTTTGACATTTATCATCAGTCAATTTGAAAACTAGCACAGATGAATGGTGTGCTTCCTGCTTGGACATGGGGAACATGGGATGAACACGCTTGGAGCAATGTCCCCACCACCACCACAGCAGTAGTGCAGACTTCAAGGTCTGCTAGTGATACATATGTCTCCAGAAATCAGGCCAAGAGACAACAGAAAATGAAGAACAAAGGTCTGCGACTGCCCACCCAATCTCAGCAGCTTTGGTTTGAAGAGGTTCTTGCAAAAGTGGAAGCCATCGATTGTCAATCGCAAATGCTCTATCACTGTAATCCACTGCATTGCATGCATAGTACAAGTACACATTCATCATCTGTGATTCCTTGGGAGGAGCTGCCTGATGGGATCCACCCAAAAGACGGAAATTTACCACAGCGACGTGCACGCAACAAGCGTTACCAAGTGGAGAATCTCGCCATTTTCTTGCAAAAGCTACTTCAGTACGTCATTTACTTGATAATAATTGAATTGCTTGGTGAAATAACATAACGATTGGTCCTGGCTGTGCATATGGATAGACCAGGAGATGTAGTGGTGGAGTTTTGTGCTGGATCGGGGTATGTGGCGTTGCCACTAGCGTGTCTCTTTCCTCAGTGCACGTTCGTGCTGCTAGACAAAAAGGAACCTTCCTTGGCCATCGGTACGCCATCATAACTTGCATAGAAGTCCAATGGAGGTGGGCTAACTCTGATTTGTCATGTAGCGAAAGAGCGAGTTGCGACAGCTGGATTGACGAACGTCGAGATCTTTTGTGGTTTCATTGACGGTAAGAATTGAAGTCTGTTGCTACTCCATTTCACATTTCTTTTCTTCACCGTCTCTGAACGTCTGATCCGCAGACTACGATAAACCGTTTGACGTTGGTATTGCTCTCCACGCTTGCGGAGAAGTACGACTCTATATTTCATTAGTTCGCAATCGATGATCTGAAAAGTATCTGAACCAATTCACTCGGATGATTATAATTCGTAGGCCACGGATATGGTGATGCAGAAATGCCTAGCCGAGCGTGCAGCGTACGTCATGGCACCGTGTTGTGTAGGAAAAGTCAAGCTGAGTGCGCTCGAGTATCCTCGATCCAACACATTTCGTGAGCTTCTGACGCGAACCGAGTACCATGTGCTGGCGAAAGCAGCCGATTTCGGACACATGGGGAACGCGATGGCTCGTTCCGATGTCAATATACGTCGACGGCGATGTAAGAGCATCCTGGAAACTGATCGAAATATGCGTGCCGAGGAGCTGCAATATCGGACGTTCATGTTCGTCATGCACCCGTACAATGCCACACCAAAGAATGACGTTATCGTTGGAGTTCCAATGAATGGTGATGGCGAGTCAAGAGCGTTTAAACTTGGATGTAAAGCTGCATTGTCCGAAGAGCAATCGCATACAGCTATCTTTGGCGAATAAAATAGTATTCAACATCCGTTCCAGAGTCTATCGACTGTTATTTTGGCCTGCAGACATCATCAACCACAAGCTGACTCGTTCTATTTCGATATTGATGCTTTCACTCGTTGAAGGAGACCTTTGGCATCCTCGACCTTGAAATCTCGGCAATTGAGTAATGTTAATGCTCCCGATGACTCTTGTCGAAATTCCATAACGCCTTCTAGTGTCATCAGTGCAAACTGCATCTGTGCTGCCCATCGATGTGCCACGGGTGGCGTTTTTTGCATGGCTTGCATGAACTCTGGACACGAGACGCCCATCAAATGTTCTACGAACGTTGGGTCTACTGTGACAGTTTTCGTCTGTGTACAGTCTTCAACCAATACCTGCAGTTGATAGTATCCAGAATTGAACTGAAATCCTGCTACGGACTTGATAAATGCTCGAATCACAATCGTTTTACTCGATCCATATGGAGTCGCGTTCTTCTCTCCAGCAGACAAATGCTTTAATCGTGCGTTAAAATATTGGAACGGGTACGAGGGATCCACGAAATGAGCTGCTGTTGACTGCGCAATGTCTGTCGTACTTAGTAGCGCGAAACCATTCGCCTCCAGGTCTTCCGAGTCGTCATCAGCTTGTATTTCTGTTCGTAGGTTATTTAGGGCCGCATTCTTGCGCTGATTTCGATCCAACACATTCTCACTGGTGTTTCCATCAAGTGGTCGTGGTCTCTTCTTCGACACCTTGTTTTGCTTCGGCGATGCTACAAGCCTAGGTGTGTTCGGACTATAAAACAAATGCTCCACAGTCGGATCTGTCTCATCACTGTCGCAATCTTCACCCGATGACACGACGTCGACAAACACGGATGGAGTCGTTTTGTTGATAGGCAGCTGTGCTGGTACTGATTTCGTCATCAATGGCACTGTTGCTGCTGTTGGTGGCGGCACAGTGCTCGACAGTGACCTTTCCTGTAATGCTGGATGCGCAGGCGGCAAGGTCATTACTGCCATTGGTGGCTTCGTTGGTACAATTGTAGGAACGGGTGGCGATGGTCGAAGTGAAGCAGATGCACCACCAGCAGCGGGAGTCGCGTGATTAGACGATCCTGCTGCAAATTGTGTTGTGATGAGTGCTGCCGAATATGCACCACCAGTCCTGAATGCAGTGCTGTTGTGTACAGTTGCGCTCTTGCCTGCTAGTTCAAGTGCTGTATTGCCTGAAAGCCCAAGCAGTTGACAATTTCGCGGAGTTAAGAGCAGCATTCCGTGTCGAATATCCACATTATGAACGACAACCTACAAAGATAAAAGCACAGTAAGTAACCCAATCAATTTCATTCTGCTGCAGTATTTAATGAAGAATAGTAAAACCTCAAATCTATCAAAACTCACTTTCGTACCACGCGGAATGGTAACGTTGAAATTCGGCAACCATCGAAACTCAAAGCCAAACGCCAACTGGTGACCATCAGTGAAGCAAATCTTGAGTGTGCGCGTGGGTCCTTTTGTGTCTTCTGTGCGGTGTTCATAACTCGCCCCAATGTTGACAATGTCCACAATCTACATAAGCAAGCATAATGTATCATCAAACGTGAATAGCCTAAAGACCAATTACCTCTCCTTCACTCCATACCTGCAGGACGCAGACACCCTGGATGGTTACGCCATGTAGATCCACCATATTCTCAGGTAGCATCGGCCTACAGCTCACATGTAAATCTTCTTCCAGCAATCGGCCGATGAGAAACTGTGTGTATTCACTGTGCTGATTCTGCTGTTGTTGTGTGAATATCTGGAACTGACGTTCCTCCCACGCAGTATCGATTCCATCGTAAGGACGGTGGCGAGCTCCCATGGACAGCAGCAACACCTTCTTCGCTGTCTCCCTACCCCTTTCTAGCCACAGTGAGAGAGTGAAGAGATTGTCCTTTGTATCTGCGCTTACTGCCAATGTGGGCTTCGTCCCATTCCCGCCACAAAACGCGTTTCCAAAGTGCAACCCGCTCAACAATCGCACATTCGGATAATCCCGAGCACTATACGTTGAAAAGTATACTATCCGGTAATTCTAAGTAGTATACTTTGGATTTTTGACAAAAGATGGTCCTAGCAGATGTTTCCTGACTGAAAACGGAGATTAAGACAAAAGATGATGCATACACATAAAAAAAGAACAAAAGTGCAAGAATATGGAGATGCAGAACGTCTGCTAGCTTGGCTTCCTACAGATGCCAAAGCCAACCATTCAAGCACACCATCAACGGTGGTGCGAAACTAGGATCAATACCTTCCCTTAGAGTTAATTTGGAGAATGACAAGGAGATCATAGATAACTTGGCTTTGTTGTCCTTTTTTCGTGCATGACATCATTTGCTCTTGTTTAGTGTGCGCTACACAAAATATATAACTTAAATAAGTGCATTTGCATGTTGAAGTGTGAATTAGCTGTAAATTATCTACTCCAATGTAGACTAGACGATCACTCCAGATGAAAAACAAAAATGTAGTAGGTGATGACATGTATACGCAGCTAATACGCATATCCATAACGTAAACGCCTAACTGAAGCTAGATCCCTATAAAACAACAGCAGCAAGGTATATCTCAACAGCATCCTGCGGGTCATTTGCTGCCTACATGGGGCTATCCTTTTCTACATCCACTTCAACAATCGATGCAATCGTTGGGCCGGAGGAGCGGTAATTTGGAACAGGGCGCGCAAACGGGATTGCCTCGGCTGTGGTTGGCATCAAATCCGTGGCGAACTACAAAAAAATCAAAAGATATCCCACCACTGTTCGTCAAAAAAGCATTCACAAGCACAAAAACAATCTACAGACTGTTCCTAAGAAATACGGACCTCAGGATGGGCCCGTAGAGCCAACACTTGTGGCAGCTCGATGAGATGCATCTTGACAAAACGCAGTACCACTAGCCCACTTGTGAGACTCATTATAAACAGAATCCATATCTGAAGGGTTGAGGTGTCCTCATTAAACTGTAGTAAAAGTACCACAGATATCAAATACGCAGCGCTAAACAGTAGCAATAGGAAAATACTGCGCCGACGATAGTAGCGTTTGATATCAACAGACGACATGGACATCGGAAAGTTGCCGAGGAATTTGTCGATCTTGCGATGATAATAACCCATTATCTTGAGCTGATAGCAATCCTCTGACATCTCAATCTATGGGATAGATGCATCACTATTTAATCAACAAGCAGAATATGAAAAAAACAAGGCGCATTACCTCATGCCAGTACTCCCACCGTTTCCGTAATCCCTCTGGCCAAAGGACAAAATAGCGATACTAAAATCGTCAATGACACACGTGTATGAGTAAGTTTTGCCATGAAGTATCCCTATTATCCACTATTAACGTACAAAAGCCAGCACGAGCTCCACCATGCAGATAACTGCGATCACTCCAAACACAGGTATATCCATCAACCCTTGTCGTTGATAGTAAATGGTGGCGGCTGGTAGCAGAAACACGATCATCACACGCGTCACACTCAGTATGAAATACCGCCACTCCTGCGTACGCAGCACTGCATTGCTCAGATGCGGCGCGAAGCTGCGTACGATCTTCCGCTGGTGCGCCTTGACGGAATCGAAGTCCACCGCCGCCACATACATATCAACTCACAGCGGCGTCGTTTCTTCTTGAATGTCACTTCGCTTGCACTTGCAAAAGTGGTGAGAGTTGCTCATATAGGGGTAGTGATTTCTTAATGTGCAACACGTCTATGGTGGTAGTTTTTATAAAATCAAGGTTCATATTGTGTAAATACAGGATAGTTCTACTGGTGGTCTAACTCACCAAAGCATGATTTGTAGCCACATGCGGATAGCCACTCTCTTTTTCAGCACTCTCTCTCGCTCATTTCTTCCTGGTTTCATGTTCGCATGGCTTGCTATCAAACATATCTTTCTTTGCGTTAAGCCGTCTTTTCCATCTCCACGGCCACAGCCTCCGCAGAAATTTCATCTTCAGTAGACGGGCGATCTGAGTTATTGGAAGGAGACTTGACTTTGCTGGATGTCTTCTGAAGTGCAAGTGTCGCTTGCACCGTGTTGATAGCAGCCTTGAACTTACGGCGGGCGTTAAAGCGACGCAATTCTTCCAACGCGCTCGTGAGCTGCACTGTTGCGACTTCGTTACCCGTGACCCAGCGGTGTTCAAGCAATTGCCCGACCGTAGCTCTACAGATCCGAGCAGCAGCCATCATCAGCAACTAATTGACATGAGTGATATAGCTATTAAAAATGATAAAAACTCGTACCTTTTCGATGGATCGACTACCAGCATCTTGCTGATCAAGTCCTTGGCGTCATCAGACACATGGTCCCAGTATGGAGAATCGAACTGGAACGTGCCCTTTTTGATCTTCTTGAAAAGAGCATTGTGGTTGTCATCGTGGAATGGAGGATACCCACAAAGCAAAATGTATGTGATGACACCGATGCTCCAGATGTCCACAGCTTTGCCATAAGGATGTCCTTCCAGAATCTCAGGGGCAACATACCCAGGAGTACCGCACGCTGTGACCAATCCTTCGCTATCAAACTCGATCTTCTTCGCGAAGCCAAAGTCTGCCAGCTTGATGGACGCATCGTCATCCTTGCTGGTTAAGAGCAAGTTCTCTGGTTTCAAGTCACGATGAACAATGTCGGCATCATGGCAATACTTGATGGCCTCGAGCAACAACTTGACCAAGTCACGAGCTTCTCTTTCACTGTAGTAAGACTTTAAATGGCATGAAGATACATAATTCAGATGGGTTAATCTCTTATAGTCAGAATCATTATCACCAAGGGATTTTTTCATATACATACCTTTTGCACAATGCGATCGAACAGCTCGCCACCAGCCATAAACTCCGTGACAAGGTAGTAGTACTTTTCTTCCGCGAAGAAATCGTGCAAAATCATGATATTGGGATGGTTCATCTACACAAATGTTCGAAAGGCTGAGTATCACGTCCCCTCCAGTAAACTGGACAGTTATAATCAGCGACAGACAATCCATACCTGCTTCAAGATGGCCACTTCGGTGGTCAGTGCTTCGATATCTTCGGCGACCAAGCCATCACGCTTGATGCATTTGATCGCGTAGCGTTGGGCAGTGGGCTTATGAATCGCGTCACGGACAACCGAGAAAGTCCCCGAACCGATCGTTTTGCCGAGAGTGTACTGCTCTTCAAAGCTGTTCGGGTTGGGAGCCGTACTCCCACTGTCCACCGACTGCGTGTCGCTCGTCGCCACGCTCCGCTTTTCCACACCATTCACAGTCGGCGTTGGGGTGGGCTCAGAAACAATCACTTCGTCCTGTTAAAATACAACACGGGTACGTACGTCAGTGCCCACCACGCAAGAGAAGGTGAGATAGATCCAGGGAGCTCGTCAATGGAGACACACTTACGGGTTTGGAATTAGCGCAGCCCATGGTGGTTTATTCTCTGTTGGTCTAGTTCGCGTCTGAGTTTTTGTTTTCCTCGCAAAGCGCTGCTGGTCCCCTTCCTTCCTTGTGAGAACTGCCTTTTCTCCCACACGCGGCAAGAATGTCTCTGTCTCCTCGGCGTCTGATTGTATCTCTTCACCCTCAAGGAGTAGCTACGCCGGTAAGAAGGAAATAGCATACATCAATGCTAAAATTAGTAAAACAAGAAGTTATTTAAAGATGTTTAAAACATCATAGTATATTAAAATCATACGGAGTTTAACCTTTCACACGTCACAGGCGAGGAAGACTGCCAAGACGAGGATGATGAAACGACACACCCAAATGGCTAAACTTGGTGAACCAGATGCCAGTGATCCATCTGGTCAACGACTGATGCACGACTCAGAGTGTGAACGTGAACTTGTCGCCCTATTTAACCACAAAATAACGAGAAGACGAGTCATTATCTGACCCCACGAACAGCATAGCTGACAACTGCAGCATCATCCTAAGGAAAGTACTAAAAAAAGGCATACCTGACGGAGCTTGGTGTTGAGTTTTGGCTCCACATACGAGATGCGCTTTAGGTGGCGAGTCACACGTTTCTGGAAAGGACTACGTTGTGGGCTCAATACAGAGATGATATAATTGGAGTGGGTTTGCTTGGTGACTGGCATTATGCAATGGTTGTGTCGGCGGGGTTTGGTTGATTGGCTAGTTCTCTTGAGAAGACCGTAGTAGTCACCCTGTGATGCAATCCAAAGCAGTAGTTTCACATAGGTGTGCTGTAACCTAGTATGCAGTTGAAGATTGTTTACCCGCCGTATCTTAACATTCAGCCTTGGCTCAATATAGGATAAAGTCTCATCACGCATGCGTAGCCGCCGTCTAATTTCAATCTGCGCATAAACATACGTCTTTCAAAAGTAGTGTCGATTTCGCTACAAGATCGCTTAGACAAACGCACATGGGGAGAAAGACGCTCTGATTGTAGCGTTGCCACTGTTGTTGTTTCATCTTCCTAGTTGCGATAACACAATAGCCACGGTCTTAGAAATGGCGGTAAAAAGTGTGTACTATCATACATGGTACCTCTATAATCATCGGTATCGGTCGTACATCAGGTATACCTTCAAAGTTCCTAGATATGCTTGAATTATTCGCTTTTGGCTTTTCCTGCATTTGCATTTGCTTAGAATTACTGTAGGCAACGACAGTGAGTTCCGGGTAGACACAAGATTATGCAAACCTTTTTACGTGGCGGTTGCTTCAATGGCGATCTTTTACTACAATATCTATCACCGAGTACCAACTCACGCCTTGCGATATTTACGATTGGCGAGAGTATTCTGGAATTCTTCTTGCTCTTGGATTTACAAAGAGATTAGATGTGCGTTCAGATACCCTTCCACACAACATAATCGTTTACAGATTTGTCACTGCGATCAGGAGATAGTTGCGGTTCAACTTGGCGAATGTTTCCCGGCGATAGCTTATCTTGATGAAATTGATTCATGTGCTTGGTGTAGTTTGTGCTCACTGAATCGCACTGAATTGATCGATCACAAACTGATAGGAATTGAATGATATGAGATTAATTCACCATGATCATATAATGGTAATATATGAGCTGCACCATGCCTTTCTTGCTTCTATAATGCGTATTCATCCATGCAATGACTACATTCAGCCAAATCATTTGGTAACATTGGGTAGCGATAATGAGATTGAGTGCTACTCATTTCAAAAATGAGCATCACATAACAATGCAACCTTTTTCTGAAAACACCGCAGTTTGTGTTTTCCTCACTAAGCAGAAACGTCAATGTGGCCATCTAAGAAAGCATGTGTAAAATGTCAGGCGCATTACCTTTGGTTAGCTCCATCTTTGTTGAATTCTTTGAGCAAAAAAGACAAAGGAACGTAACATCATCAGCGGTTCGTGCACGATTTTGTGATCAAGAATCCATTAAACACAGCAAATTCCTACCAAAGCCTTCGCCAGTTGTCGGTTCTTGTCCGTGAGCGCCTCCACGTGTGCGCGGAGCTGCTGCAGCTCCTGCATGATTCCATAGACATATCCCGTGCTCTTCTTCCTTCCTTTCACCATCACTCTTGCTTTGCATTCGTGCTGTGTTTCCGTTCGCACTTCAACCTCAATAATCTACTTTGGAAGGGTTTGTGTGCAAGGAGTATCGATTTAGAAAGGGTATATTGACTTAGAAAGGTTTCGGTGGATTTGGACAGCTTTCAGTGAATAATCCAAGGACGTTACTGTCTGCACACACTTTCATCAACGCATCCGAACAGTCCACCGCAAGCATTATGCAGTCTACGGGGATCACTTTTCTCTTAACAAGCAAAGTGACTGTAAGAGAATGTGAGGATAATATCGGGAAAATGACAAGGATGACGGTGAGATGCAGTTGAAGTCGCGTACTGTTATCACATTAATGCATCCTCACAATACTAAATTACCATAGCCTATCGTTTTCAGCATGTGGAGATAGTACTTCTCCATAGGCATCAGCAATAGTATTAATGCTACATATAACCTATCAACGCTTGTGCCAATGTATCAAGGATGTACATATTCAATGGATGACATCAGAAACAATTGTGAAAGTGCAGCTAGCGTGGCAGTGCCAACTCTAAACGTGGAGCAACAAGATCGATTGGATGGTGAGTAGCGTCTTCAATTATCGGTGTGTCTGTGATGATGATTGCAAAATGATGTGCTTGTACTAACCACATTCCTCTACCGTACTTGATATTGAAATGGATTTCTCCAGTCAGTTTTGTCGCCAAGAGAGTGGTACGTCATCCCACTTTCAAGATTTCGAACGATTTCGATGAATAAAAGTAAATATTCGCATTCTCAAACAGTGATGCGTTCCTGGCGATATTATACCGATGGAGAATGGTGCAATGCACTCACTCTCACAAATAAAAAGAGTAGATTGGATAAGAGATAGATTAGTTTTATATGAACTTGGCAAGCGAGACAGGTGATTCCCATCAGATGGGTAAGTGATACACATGGAAAGGGCCGCGTAAAACAGGAAACAGTCTCAGCATAATGGGGATTCATACACATATACGATGTTTAATGAGCTACGCAGAAAAAGGACCGCTTGCTTTTCGGAGTGCAAGTTGCAGTGTTAAGCAGGACACATCTCTCTGATGATGTGACACTTGTACGAATCACTCTACTCACACATCTAGAAGAGCTTCACCGGAAAAATCAAGTCTTTGAATCTTCCCATCACTCATTTCCATTTTGCAAGGAGCATGTGATCGTATTTACCTCGACAATCCCAACGCGCACTTTGAGAACATGGGTGGTGCTTCTTCCATGTCTTTCATCAGCTGCTACAACTGGTCGAATCGCTACCAGTAATACCTCAAAAGTATCTATGTAACGTCACGCATTGCATTACCTTCCCGAACGACTGCCTTGACATCGCCTCTCTCCAGGCGGGCGTGTATTGTACGTCCAGAACCGGTATGTGATTCCAGTACAAGACTGTGACGTTTATTCCGGAAGTGATAGTGATAAGGACTTGATCATCGATATTTCCACGTCAAAGGAGCATTCGACACTGAATTACCATATGAAGAGGAATCCTGGCGAATCGTACTAGGAGGCACTGGCGCTATACTACTCGATGGCCACCAGCGCGTTTGAAGCCGAAAGGATCCTGATATGGGCAATGACTGTTCAGAACGAACCGAATGACCCAGGCATTCATCTCAACTCATGGCAGAGTCTTCGTTTCACAACTGACGTCGAGCGAGATTTTATCAAGAAAGATTTGGGTCCGATTCTTGCAGCAAACCATCCCGATTTAAAATTAATTATCTTGGATGACAACAAAAACCACCTGCCAGACTGGCACGCAGCGCTTGACGATGCAGATGCTCGTCAGTACATTGATGGTATTGGGATTCACTGGTACAACAACTGGTATGGCACATGTAAAATCCTAGTGATCCCACGTTCGCTTTCAGCAATTTTATCCTTACCACTATAAGCGCCACGATTTCGCAAATAACTCATCTACGATCTCAAATAGAAATTTGATATATAGTTCTCGTTCGCGTGACATATAATGGACATTCTTGTGATGCAGACTCCATGGTGCAACACTCGACCTCAACGACGAACCCCTGTGCACCACGAACGACTTGTCATCCGAAATGGCTAAGATGGACAATCTTCCTTGTTCGGGAGTGGTATACATAACCGACACACAGCCATGTGTCACGTGATAGCTTTCGGCTGGGAAGAAGAATGTGTGGTGCGCTGGAGTCGATGTACAAACAGCGCGAACAGGAGAAGATAAGTCAGCGCATATTGGGTGAACACCAGGTGCCTTGCTGCCCCAACATCAACTTGAGCTTCCATGTAAATCCACAGAAAACAAGCAAAAGTTTCTTGATCTTCTTGATGTTGAAGAGAAGCGCTGCCTGGAGAGGATACACTTATGGCATGACGGACTAATCACCAATGAGCATGATCTTGTTTAGTCTGCCTTCCTACCTAACATCACTCTGACACATCCACTTGGAAGAGTGTACAAGATTGTACACTCTATGGAGTATAGTTGGATCCAGCCAAGCAGAAGAAGCCATGTCGCTATCCATGATGCAAAATAAGAGTGCAAGTGAGTGCAGCTTCCATCACAACTGAAGTGCAACATCTGAGGACGAAGTCGACGTCAACTATTCAAGATCTTGGTGGTGATGGATACAAGACACATTCAGTACCATCCATCATCAGGCTGCTCAAAGCTTCTTGAATTTTTTCAATGTCCTGTTCTCGACTGATCAACGGCTATTCACAATTACTTTTGCTTCATCAAATCCATTGGGCCAGTGCGTTGGGAGAACTTGTAGTCAATTGGATGGGGAATAGTGGCTCAACTTCGATGATTGAGTGTAACAATTGGTCCAATCGATACCAACAGTACCTCGAAGGTGTCTGTGTTTGCAACGCCACCCAGTGTGATACATTTCCGAACAACTACGTCAACCTCACGTCAACGCAGGCTGGTGTGTATCGCACTTCTAGAACTGGTTATCGATTCCACTATGAAACAACTCCATATCTCACCGGCACTACGAGCGATGCTGATTTAATCATGGACGCAACCGCTACGTACCAAACCATTATCGGCTTTGGTGGTGCTTTTACCGATGCAGCGGCGATTAACGTCTACAAGGTCAGCTCCACCCTTCAACAGATGATCATCGACGCGTACTACTCGGAGAAAGGAATCCAATACACTATTGGTCGAATTCCTATTGCATCCACCGACTTCTCAACGAGCATTTACTCGTATGACTCTGTTGTGGATGACCTCACTATGAGCAAATTCTCTATTGCTATTGACAAGGAGCCGACGTCCCAAAAAATCACGCTAATCAAGCGAGCGCTTTCAACTACGAAACGAACTCTCTCCATCTTTGCATCATCTTGGGCACCACCAGTGTGGATGACCCAAGAAAATTCGACATTGAATTGTCATGTCAAGGGTAATCCAGGTGATCCATATTGGAAAGCCATGGCTCTTTATTATTCCAAGTTTATCACCGCATACGAAGCCGAAGGTATCAAATTTTGGGCAATGACTGTTCAGAACGAACCGAATGACCCAGGCATTCATCTCAACTCATGGCAGAGTCTTCGTTTCACAACTGACGTCGAGCGAGATTTTATCAAGAAAGATTTGGGTCCGATTCTTGCAGCAAACCATCCCGATTTAAAATTAATTATCTTGGATGACAACAAAAACCACCTGCCAGACTGGCACGCAGCGCTTGACGATGCAGATGCTCGTCAGTACATTGATGGTATTGGGATTCACTGGTATAACAACATGGATTTCCCTCTCGGCAATGGTGGCAACTTTCAAGAAATGGTTGACTTCCACACAGCATACCCGGACGTGTTCATTTTGGCAACTGAAGCTTGCGAAGGATATATTCCTGACGTCGACGTCTTCAGCACTGGCGCGGGCGTGAAGATCAAGGATTTCAACGTTGTGTGGTGGCGCGGGCATAATTACGCCAAGGACATCATCAACGATTTGAACAGCTACGCTTCCGGGTGGACGGACTGGAACCTGGTGCTGGATACCAATGGTGGTCCAAATTGGGCTGGCAATTACGTCGACGCGCCGATTCTTGTGGATGAAGTAGGAGGTGCTGAGTTTTATAAGCAGCCAATGTACTACATCATGGGCCATTTCTCCAAATTCTTGACCAAGGGATCGATTCGGATTGGGTTTACAGTCGCCAGCGGCAGTGCATCGCGATTGAGTAATTGCATCTGGACGGCTTTCAAGACCCCAGAGAATCGTTATGTCGCGATTGTGTACAACTCGGGTGACACCGATCAAACCGTGAAGATCATGATGCCAAATAAAAAACTCATCAGTGTGGTTGCCGCAGCGACAGCGATCCAAACCATCGTCTTTAACGTCTAAAGTAGTCGATCTTGCATAGTATCAGCATAACGAGAATGTACATCGTTTGTCTTAGCATTCACCACCGGTTCTTGCATTCATATCGTCATATCATTCACAGCATTCGTTCATCACCATCAACAATTCCTCCTTCCATGGCATCAACTTCAACATCAATCATATTTGAAGGGGTTTATCCGTCTCCATGCATCAGTTTTTAGAGGGATAACTTGCAACATCATCACTCTTCCTAATTGTACCGGTTTTCATACCGGTAGTAATCGGTTGGTGGAGCGTTTGTGGCGTTAATTTTCGGCGGTGCGTCCAATACACAACAGATATGAGTGTGCGACTGCAGCGATGTGTACGCGCACGTCCACAACGTCGATGGCTATCGAGAGCGTCTACATCCTCTGTATCAGTCCCATGCGTTGATGGAGTAAACGCTCAACGCCTTGCGCACTTCTATGAGCAGCCTTGTAGGCCGTTGATTTGTCCACCTGCCCAGCAATTTGTTCGAAGCATGTCAACTGCCAGTAGAAATGCGGGAGGCCTGCCTGTTCCTCAACATGTTAGTGTTCCGACGGACGAATTTGACGAGCTCAAACAGTTTCTAATGGATCCAGAAACAGATGGAGACCGGATGGCTCGTGCAAAGGAGATCGTGACCAAAATGATGCACCAACATGTGTACGCGTCGATGCCAGGACAGGAAGCAACGGTAATGGTCATGGTCGCAGACGCTATGGAAGACTATCCGTTTGTGCTGGAAGTCTATACGTGTCTTCGAGACGCATATGTTTCGCCATCACCCATAACATTGGAGTTCGCAGCACTGGCGTGTGCAAAATTGAGCAAATGGCAACTTGCGATGGAGATTGTGGAAGCGATGCATCAAGCCATCGATATTATGCACCCGTCGGTAGATATTTACGAAAACGCGATTTTGGCATGTTACCATGCGAAGAAGTGGACGAAGGCGAAGCAATTGCTTGATGAAATGAAGACATACAGGCTCGAGGCTTCACCCGAAATTCATCTCAAATGTATTTCACTTTGTATTCATAGTAATGAGGCGACAGCGACACGAAAAATGACTGAATCATTCCTGCAAACGTTCGAGCTGGATGAAGCGGAGGTGTGCGAGGCGTTGGAAACGCTATTTCGTGAAGCTATTAATGCTGGAGTATTGCACCAAGCACTGTTCTTCCGTGACCAATTGCTTGCCGTTGGAGTTGAACTAAGCAAAGAACTGTATACGAACCTGATCCACGAATGTGCAGTGCAGCGCAAATGGCATCAAGGTCGACTTTTATTGTCACAATTTTCGAAACAGAAGGCGCCGATGAAACCAGCTAGTTCTATGTATACTTCTGATATTGCAACGTTGCTGGATGAGATGCATCAGAATGAAATGGAGATCCCGCTCTCTGTCTATAACGCAGCGTTGCGAAACTACGGGCAGCTATCGATGTACAACGAATGTTTAAAATTGTTTGATACGATGAAGCGACGAAACATTAACCCAGATGCAGTCTCGTATGGAGCAGTGCTGTGTTCTTGTGGTACAAGGGTTGAAGAATCACATCAATTTTATAAAGAAATGGAAAGCCACGGGTGTAAGCCGACGATGGATGTTTATCACGCTTATTTGCTAGCAGCAAGCCGAGCCTGCCAGTGGCAAGAAGTACTAAATCGCTATCACTGCATCCCGGAAGGAGATAAGTCGCTGGTGGACATGGATTCACGGATTCTCTCGCTTGTAGCAGTCGCATATGGTCGGCAACAACAGCACAAGAACATGTTACAGATATTCACGAGCATGAAAGTGAACGGACTGCAGCCTAACCTCTATGTATATGGAGAGGCAATGTATGCGTACATTCACATGGGACAATGGAGGCATGCTCTGCTGTTGTTCGACCATCTGATGACGGAAGGATTCGAGCAGCGAAAATTAGCCGATTTTTCTATGATATGGGATGCAGCTGTGCACGCATCCGGTCAAGGTCGAGACACACAACGTGCTGCTATCCTTTATGATACGATAATCAAGCAGCGAGCGAAGATATCCGTACACTCTGCGAAACATTTGATCGAGATACTTGAAGATATTCCCACCACAACACTATGGGAATCGTTTAAAAGTATGAAGTACTTACACAAGACGTTGAGGAGACCATCTCGTTCCAACCCAAAAGTCCTCAACGCCCTACTGAAGCGTGCTGTCGAGGAGAAAAATGTGTATTTAGCCGAAAAGCTCGTTGAAGAAGCTGAAGAAGACTTAGACATGCTGCTAAACTCGATGTCGTATTCACTGATGTTGCGTTTATACGCCGATCATGAAGATTCATATAATTTTGAAGAGTGGTGCGGTCGAATGGCTGACGCGAAAGTGAAAGTCACATTGTTCACCTTTCGCGCCCTGTTGTACCATCTCCAGGCTCTGGATGCAGAAGCTGTTGGTCCTTCATGCCACGCTTCTATTCGGCGGTTGCTCTGTCTCAATGCAACCGAGGCAAAGGATGAACGTAAGGAGACACTTGGCCAGGAGATTCTTGACTCAATGATTCAGCGTGGCATTGGCCCAGATGCGTTGTGTCTGCAGTACTATCTATGTCTGTCTCAAGATCCATCGCATACGAGCAAAGTGTTGGCTATGCTGGAGAAAGATAATGGTGATGTCCAGATGACATCCCGTTTGCTCCATGTAGTGTTTGTTACACTTGGCCACCATCCAGAAGCGCATCGAGTGCGACATTTGTTGAAAAAATATGCAGATTTCTTGCCGCGCTCACTGATGGATGACGCACTGGCAGCGTACTGTTCAGCGAATGATGCAGAGGAAGCATTCCAATTATTGCAATTACTCGTCGACTCGGGATATACATTGGAAGATCAACAGGTTTTGCTCTTCCTGACAAACTGCGTGGCATCACAAGATTCCGGTGACAGTTCGCAAAATATTGATCGCGCAAACACCAATATGCTGGTTCCAACGTGCAAATTGTTGAGTGAAAGCGAGACAGAGATTCAATTAGAGTCGTCATCAATGGCGTTTTTGCTTCAGCGCATCAATGAGTTATCAAATTTGCAGCATGAGGAAAGAGACGTCGCCAATCTCGAAACAGAGATTGAGGCCATGAAACAACTACTGATTCGCGCATTGAGCAACTTTCCCAAGAAGCAGGTGCGGCTCTTTCTGAAAGAAGTTGTCGCGGAAGCTGATTTTGGTCACATCGAGAGCGTGCTAGCCTCCATAGAAGAGGACTGACAAATGAATGTCAACAAATCACTGTGGTATGCTCTGTGTACTTTAAATACTTCCTATGATCTCTCTATTGTAAAGTGCGTGCCGGCTTTGTTTCCCACAGATGATGCACTCTCTAGGCTTTATTCAGTGTGCTAGGTGGGGAGGTTTCCTCGCTTTTCTTTGCTACAGATGGAGGCAGGGCTGCGCCAGCCGACGTAGAGGATGTCATTGCTGCACTACTATCGGCATTCACAAAGATCTTTGCCTTGTCCAGTTCTTGCATCAGCCGCGTATACAACTCATCCGCGTTGAATGCGAGTGCTTTTGCTGCCTGTCGCTTCTTGTACGAAATGGCGATTCGGAGCATGAATCCGTTCTCCTCGTCATATTCCAACTATGTTGGCAGAAGAGATTACGTCAATAGCACGCACTGAAAAGATCAAATTAAATGGATGGCGAAGTATACAAACTGACCTCGATTGTAGGAGCTGTACCACCCCACTCCTTCTTATCTTTTTCTGTCCAGATGACCTTGGCCACTTTGATACCGCCTTCATAGTGATGCGTCTCATCCTGGTAAGCAACAACACAATTAAAAGCAGAATCGCGACATCAGCAACACAACGACTTTGAAGGCAGTTGATAGCTGCACGTTATTATCATGAGGAAAACGTACATCCACCATTTTAGATCGAAGATAAGTCGTCAAATTCTTTAAATGGATTGCTGCCTTGCGCTCGATCTTGATGGAAATCATACCTTTGGATTTGAAGCCAACGTATTGCAAGAGAAAAAACACTGCCACGCCGACAATCACCCAACAAAGTAGATTGAAAAAGAACCAGAGCCCGGGATTCGCGTACAGCATCACCTCCATGAAGTCCTTCATCCAGTCGGTGCCTGTGACGGTCCAGTCGCCAGTGACACGATCCAGAATCTGAAATGCCAGTAGTCCACACAGCATCATTTTGATGATCAACAGCGTTGATGCTACGCGCTCATTGATCTCCTGGAGCTCGCACAGCGTACGTGTGTGCATGCGGATGGCATCATTCTGCTGGAAACTTCGATCACTGGACACAATTGCGGCCATCTCGTTCAGCACCGCCAACTCATGTCGCGCGCCTGCCATGTTCTTGTGCAAGTCTTTGACGCGGCGTTTCAGTTGGTTGCTCAGAACACCGAGTTGCAGGCGCTCGTACAGACTTCTCCCAGCTTGCTCAGGTGGTTCCGAGGGTACAATGGCTTCATCAAGTGATTCCTTGAGGTAGCTTAGCGTTTCTTCTAAAATGATGATCTCCTTCGATAACACTGCGAGTCGATCGCGAATTATTCGCAGGCGATTTGGGTCCTGATGGGCCGTGTCGATAAGCTTCCGCACTTGCGCCATGTCATCCACAATTACAAACATGCGCCCAAAGAAATTTTGCGTGAAGAGATTCATCGATTCGTACTGCAGGAAACTACAGAGCAATGGTTCATGGTGCCGGCTATTTGGACCGGCAATGAGAAGCCCATAGGCACCAAAGATGAGTGTGTCGTGCTCACTGATATCGAACGCCGCGCGAGTGTCACCGATGACTTGTTTGAGTTCATTTTCGTACTCGCCTTTGTCCATATACTCTTCCGCCGTGAGATGCGGTGTGATCTCATTCGCAATGATCAAATTGATCTTGTTACGACTCGCTGCCTGGCCTGAGAAGATAAGGTTCAGCAGCAGTCGCTGATACGCTGAAAGCACGGAGTCAACGATCTTGGACGAGTCCATGTGCACGTCAACAAGCAATCGCGAGAGATGGTCAAGCGAGATGTTGTCCTTGATCCGGTCCATAATTGCCTCAACCTGCATGCCATAGAAACATGACCCTGCTGCAGTCAACGAGCACCCGAACGTTTCAACCTGCACCACGCCTGGTGCTTCAGGAAAGTGAATATCAGCCTCAAAGTTCACATGGTTAGTCATGGTGTAATCCAAGATGTTAATCGATGTGAGTCCCGGATCAACTGAGATTTGTGTGCCACTTGCGTTGTCATCGACGATTGCCGTGAAGAAACCTCCTTGGACGCGCTCAGTAGAGCCGAGGTTGCAATTTAGTTGCACGACCTGGTTCGAACCGAACGGAATGTACTCGGACACGATTAGCGATACCGAATTGAGCGTGATGATCTCATCTAGCTGATCGCGGATGCTCGAGTCACTCACACCACACTCGTGCGCGCGATGTGCATTACTCAACGTCGGCCGGCCACCAAAGCGCAAGCATTGCGGGATATACGCACTGGAGACATATGACACGTCTTCAGTCTCTGTGACTGACGAAAGCCGTCGATAACCGCTGGCGTCGTCCACCAGCCAGTACTCTTCGCCGTCCCACTCAATGCGCAGCAAATTCAGCGTTCCAGGCGCGTATGCCATGTCATTAACGGCCAATTTATCGGTTTTGCTAATCTTTGCGACAATTTCCAAGCCTTTTTCCGAGATCTGAAAGCATGTGACTGGCTGATAACTCTTGGAAGAAAGCTTGAGCCCATTTACTAGATCTTCTTCGCGCAAAAAGTCAATGTCGGACTTGCCCTCCTGCGAGATGTTGAAATACTTGCGTTTATTTTCCACCAGTTCCGAAGACGGTGCGTAGTCGTAGTCCAAGGCGTTTGAGACGATAGCTTCGTAGAGCAGCACCATGAGCGCCGGCTTGCGAATCCACTCTTCTTTATCAGAGGCTCGCACTGCCGGTTTTGAATAGAGCGAGATGAGGTAGAGCAAGCGGTTCTGATTCTCAGTCAGTCCTGTGTCTTCTTCAACATCGTCGTCGTCCTCGCTATCTTCTTCTTCTTCTTCTTCCTCATCACCGTCATCTTCATCTTCGTCGTCATCGACATGTTTATTTGAAGTAGCAGCATCATCGCGCTTTTTCTTGTCATCTGGAGCTGCTGGTTTCTAGAATGCGGACAGTTACAATGCATAAGCTGCTGGATACCTGTACGTGAACAAGATGAGACCACGAACCTTCATGAGTGCGGGTGTCGCGTAGCTCCAATATTGTCTACTGCAAAGGAAAGTACTTCACGCCCACGTTCTGGTACTGCTTCGGTCGTGATGAGAGATGTATCAAGGCTAGGTCTTGAAAGGTCATTGCACAACCTTATTCTTGGTTCGACCACTCCAATTTGGGGTTGAGAGTATCGATTGTAGCATTTCACTGTGAAGGTTTACCACTTTTGGCTTTGAAAAAAATGATCGTAGCTTCTACTTCGCCATTATTCTTCACCTGTTGAGTGCTCATGCTATGATGTGTTCACGGTCTCGCTTATAACAAATTCGGATGTCGATATATGAATACGAACTAAAGACAAATTCACAAAGCTATCATAGTACTTTCAAATGCTACTACAAATTCCCTATACACATATATTCATATTTTGGCTTCTCATTTATCCTCACATAGTATGATAAATCCTGCTTGAATCTGGCATAAGCCAAGTAATCAGGCTATTCAATAACGCACTAACAATCACTGTTAGCAGCGATGAGGATGGAGTATGTTGGAGTGAATCGAACGTGCCGAGAAATGGAGTTAGTTAGGACACACCACACACTGTGTGGTCATTTACACTAGAGCGGCGTGACACAGCGGGCAGTTTTTCCGGTCACGGATCTCTGCTTCGATACATGAGTGGCGGCAAGTCTTGCACATATACGTTCGGTGGTCGAGTATAGTAGCACCAGTCATCATGCACGTTGGGAAATGGCAACTGCAGTTAGCGCAGCGTGTATCCCAATCTTTAACATAACTGCGGCACGCAGGACATTCTTGAGGTCGAGCGTTTGGATCCTGTGGACGCGCATTCGTGAAGATCTTGAGTGCTAGTTCACTTATGGCAGCCATGTCCTTTTCATTCAAGCCAGGCAAAGTTTCCAACTTGATAAACGCCTTGGAGCATTGCTCATAATGTTTAGTATAAAACGCTGTCAGTGCAATGAGTGAGTAGATTTCGCGTTCGTCCAAGATATCTTCGTATGCAGTCAGTTTAAGAGCCGTGCGCAGTGACTTCTCCAGGCTTCCTGAATACAATTGGCGATGCGCTAGCAGATACAAATGGTAGGCTTCTGCACCACGCCAAGGATTATCTAGCGATCGATTCTCCCCTGTCGCGGCATCATGCTGTACGAGAGTCTCGAGCGTTTGGGCAGTCATCTGTGCTACTGTCGCGGCCTTGGTGCTTGTCAAGTTTGATACATCTAGCATTTTCTTTCTCATTCGTTCCACTTCGAATGCAGCAAGAACTTGCAGCTTCTTAGCCCGCAACGGGTTTCGACTTACTTCCTTGGCCAACTTGGCCAGCAGCTTCGCAGCTTCAGTGCTTTTGTTAGCGCGGCGATAGAGTTCAATCGCCTGCATTGTTTTCCCTGTGACCATCAAGTGGCTAGCGTACTTGGTGAGCACATTCTCAATCTGGGGGAAATTGTGCTCCTCGGCAAGTGTAACCGCGCGCTCCCATTCATTAAGGAAAACGCAAGAATCAATCGCGCTTTTGACATCGCCCATGCGTAGGTAGGCATCTACAGCGGAACTGCATAGCCCTGCCCTTGTGAACTTCAGCGCCACCTCTTTCAACAATGGGGAACTTTCAGGTATTTCGTGTACAAGCGTCTCCAACTGATTAAAGTCCCCTAATGTATAGTAACATTGCGCTAAGGCACTGACATTATTAGCTTGCGTGTAATACTTGATCGCTTTCTCCCATTTGTGACGGTCGGAGTAGTATTCACCGATCATGTTCAATGCATGAATGAAGAGAGCATCATTCCCTCCGCCAGACTGTACGAGTTGTACAACTCGAAACCAATCTCCTAGACGTTGACGAAGATCTATCGCCAAATCTTTGCGATCTATCTTCCTATAGAGTGCCTCTGCTTCATCAAACTGTTGGAAATATGCCAGCACTTCAGCTTTTTGTTTGACACGGTCGTTCAACAGCTGCAGCCTTTTAACGTACTGAATTCCACTGTAATCGGTACATTTTACAAAACCGCGTTCTGCCATCCCAAAATCCAATTGCTCCAGCGCTGCTTCTGCTAAGAGCGACCAGAGTCGTGGATGTGGGTGGTCCTGAATATACTCGCATGCCTCAGCCAATCCAACATTATCCAGAAGTTCCTTTGCGTCTCTTAGAGACCGTGTTTGGAAATCAATCACCATGCTCTTGTCCGGCTGCTCAGGATTCGCTAAGATATCATCCAAGAGTACTGCCTTGACTTGTAAATCCTTGTAGTAACATAGATACCCGGACGAGGACACTGGCTCTTCAGGTTCAAGGCCTCGGTACACGTACATACGGGCTTTTTCCATCATTACAAATAAATCTGGATTGTCTTCAGCCCACATCATATCCCAGGCATCTTTCTTTTCGAAGTTTAGAGTCTTCGCTTGTGTCGCGTTCAGACTGCCTGCGTTGTCAACCTCAACGATCGTCATTACGCCATTAATGTCGATGACACTTAATAGTGTCGAGTTACAGTTGAATGCAAGCATTTGTGGACGACAATTCACGATGTACTTCATCTCTAACGAGATGTGTGGCAGGGTAAAACAGTGTATCATCCCACTCGCCCGTGCAGCCACGATCCAACTATTTGAGGCGCAAATGGCGCAGATTGGATCCTCCAAGTCACGCGGAACATAACGAAACCGATCCACGTCATTTCCTTGGGTCTCATCTATGTAGAATATCTTTTCTTTTCCACCACCGCGTTGCAACAATTGAGAAATCGTGCCAACATCCATGGCATTTGGATTGTTTGGTGCGTTTCCAGATACCAGCCCCGTTAATTTAGCGCTTGAATTTCGATACTGCCATGTATAAATGGCGTCAGTGGATGCTGCAATGATATGTCGAGGTGTCATAGTTACAAAGAGTGGTTCGAAGTCAATAATCTTGGATTCAATCGGAGAGCCAATCGTATCACAAAGAATTAACTGATACTGGATCTCTTTAAATGAACTTTTGTCCTCGCTTTGAAGATCACCAGTTCCCATGTCTTCATTGTAAACCTTTGTAACTAATACACAGTTGTCCCCAGCAGCTTTGATTCCGAGCAAACCTTTGATATACTTTGTGCAGCGATCGTCAGACTTGGTATCCCAAAACACGACGCAGTTCTCGATTTGGTCAGCGCGATTATATGTATAGACGAGCGTGTTAGCATAAAATCCCCACTTGTATGCTGGTCGGATGTTGGCAAAAAAAATGTGAGAATCCACAGCCAAACAAATTCGCAATCCTGTTCCCTCCCATGCAAGAGCCTCAATTCTGCTACCTGGAACCCGCAGCGAGCGTAAGTGGCGTCCGAATGGATCATAAAACTGCACAATGTTGCATTCTTTAGAACCCTCTCCGCCACCTCTGGATGGCACGTCGTGTTGAGTTCCAGCGAGTGCAAGGACACTGCCATCATTATTCCATCGTACTTGGCTGAGTTCCATCCCAGTATCAATCAAAACAGCATTCTCATCGAACCTTCCTCTTGTAATCTGCACCTTCCCATTGCGGAAGGCTATGGCGAGTGTCGGTGCATCTTGACTGATATGTCCTTCGCACCCATCGTACCAATGCACGCCTACAATCTTATAATCTCGATCACTACGGTTCTCTACAGCATAAAGCGCCAACGAGCTCACTTTGTTTCCCATCGCGTCATGCACCGCGACTTCTCCATCTTTCGTCACAAATAAGAGCGATTTTCCGTCAGGTGACCATTCGACAAAGCATAACTGGGTCTTCATTTCTTTCCCCCATAGGCGGTTACCATCCACTGATCCGACAATCACTGCACCATCTTCATACGCGATACAAATCTTTTGTCCATCGGTGGTCCATTTCATGTCCTTGACAACGCTCTTGTTGCGGTTGTTGATCATTTCTTCGTACCACATCCCGCGATGCATGACCCAGACGATGATCAGACCATTTTCGTCGCTTGTGGTGAGTTTCTTGAAATTGGCGTTCCACGTCGCACACACTACTGCTCCATTGTGGCCCTCGAGCGACTGGTTCATTGTCAGGTTACTGGCCGCCGCGATGCCACGCGGTCCTTTACCATCCGCCTGTGTCGCAGATTCTAGGCGCAGGACCTTTAGCAATCCATTTTGCCCGCCGCATGCGATCCAGCCCTGCTCTGAATTCCATGCCGCGCACCGTAACTTGAGGTTGTTGGGGATGGCGATTTTCTTGCTCAAGAAGATAAACATCACGCCTCAGTTGCTACGCTTGGGCTATTTCCTATCAGAAGGACTTGTTAATCCCAGCGCTAATCTTGAAGGAATACCCACGAAGCGACGCGTTCACTCTGTGTCTCTTGATGGAAACCTCGTTCCTATTCATCGTCCAGATAAACTTCAACTCCCGCAGTGGACCTTCACTCTCCCATCACCTCATTATCTGATTTGAAAATAATTTGTTTTGACAGGTATTTCATCGAATGATATGTTGACAAGTGTGAGCTTTATCCGGATTTATTCGGATAGATGGTTCATCTCAGATCTATCAATCGTGAAAGCAATGCGTACAAGATTGATGTAAGACCAAGAGCCAAGCGGATCCACAGTGCGTTCATCATCTTCAGCAGTAGAAAAAAAAACTGTCACTAGTAGCCTTTTTTGCTGTGGTGGTTAACGGATCCATCAAAACAACGTTCCTAAGCTATCACTGAGACGGTTGAGATCGGACGGTGCGTGATTATCAGGCGGTGTGTTTCGCATAACCTTTTTTATCCACCACTGCTGCTGAAACACATCCGCTCACGCTCTTTCGTGGTTATCATCAACAGCACCAGCAATGGGCATCATCATCATATAAAGCGCAAAATTCTCCATCCAGCAAAAAACCATTTCTCCCTAACCCCAACAGATAGCCAGCAGCCCTATTATGACCATCTGTTTTTCATAAAAAACTCTCAGTCAAAAATTTTAAGCTTTATATAAATTTCAAAAAGTTGTTTCTTATGATTTTCAATTTTTTTAATCGAAAGTATGAAGATTCATTAACAAAGGTATTTAGTTTGCCATATTTTGAATTATGCCCACATGTCTACTGTACATTTATTAATGAGGCGGGGTAGGGAAAATATGCAGACTCAGTGCTGCTCAAGAAGGTAGAGGTAGGGTTAACGAGTGGTACTGAGTGCCAAGCGAGGAGTGAACCAGAATCATATTAGCAAAGGGTCAATTGACTTGGAATTTGTATGGAATCTTTTTTGTTGGAGGGTGGCTTGTGTGGTTTTTGCTTTTGCTTTGCTGGCTGTTTTTGGTGTGGCTCTCTTCCCCAAGAGTGGAAATATTTCCGAATCAGCGCCACACCTCTCATTTCCAAGCTCAACAGCGAGAGGAGAGGAGGAAGAGCGTGCACATTGAACAAAAGCGAGGGCGGAAGGAAGAAGAAAGATCCGTTTCCCCCTTCATACCACACAAACAGATCGACATCAGCTTCTTGACGTCTCTGTGTGTGTGTGCAAAAGAAAGAATTTTTTCAGATTAAAAAAGTAGCAGTGAACAACCCAGATAGTTAGTCAGTGGTAGGTGGAATGGGCAGCTCCGCAAAAGCCCGACGAATGGGAGCATCCTCTCGGAAGCTCTTGCGCTCAGGTGTCAATACACTTCGCACGATGACCAAGACTGCTGCGACAAAAGCGAGCGGGTACACACAGGCAGTCGTCACGAAAAGCACAAAAGCAAGTGTGGCCGTGATTCGACCTGTAGCAATTGGATTGATTTTGCTCGCGCTTATTTGGATTGGGTTGATGTTTTTGGGTAAGTTTCAACTCTGGATGACCTCAGCAGGTGTGTTTATGATCGCCATGAGTATGGTGAGCGCGTTTCAAGAATTCAAGTACCCAAAGACCGTCCAATCGTACCAAGATTTTTTGGACGAAGAAATAGAACATTGTGCGGGGAAACTGGTGACGTTGCCGCACTTGTCCCCCGTGAAGGCTTCGATGAACTCCAACGTGAATTCCGGTGCGCCAGTAGTTGTGCATCACCGCCGAGCGACGCAACCGAGTCATCCACAGCGGCAAAGCAAACCAGTCGTGTCGACATTAACCGAGATCTCAACAACAACGGCAACGACTCCAGCTGCAGCAGCTTCTACTCCTGTGTTAACTCCACCTGTATCCTCACCAAGTCCTGCTGAAATGACCAACAAGTTGGTGGTTATGCATTGTGGAACAGTGATTGATATCCAAGGCTCGCATGGCTTTATCATCCCACACGATTTGAATGTCGGGGGCCAGCGCGATAGTTTATTAACCAGCGGTACCAAGAACCATTCGCGATTTTCTGCCCGTCAGATTCGTATCCCGCTTGTCATCCCTTTTGATTTACAAGATGACCAATCGGCCATTCGCCAACAGATCTCTGTGGGGAAAACGGTTGAGTTTGCCTACTCGGACTGTGGTGCTGATTGCCAGGGTGTCTGTGCACTGAATGTGACACCTGTGCCTTCCAATGACGAAGAAATTATCAAGAGCCGCAACGCGTTGCTCTCCTGTAAGCAAGCCCGTGAAGAATCATTCGCCAAGGCTATGGGATCGCTGACGATGATCTCTCCGCGTAATGAACCTGTGAAACATCACGTCGATTTGATCAAGTATGCCGAACAGCTCGATGACCACGAATTGCCTTTCGATCAGTTTATTTAGAGAGAGGCAACCAATGCGTTTCTTGCGGTAGTCGTGTATGTACATGTGCGTAGGAAAAAATCCGCAAAAAGCTTCTGTGCCATGGTTGGTTGCTTCGAAGCTGAGCACCAGATTGCAGGAAAGCAGGAAATAGTAGTTTGTCAGTCTGTAATCTATTAAACGAAGAGAACGCCAAGGCGCTGATAGTCAATTTCTTTGAGTGCAGTGCCAAGCTTGTTATCTATATATTCATTTAGTAACTGCATTTTCAAGTCGAAGTTACTGCTCATCTCATTATCGATCATTGATCGTGTTACAACACGTAGAAGCAAGCATGAGGCGGACGGTTTTTCACCCATCATGGAACACTTTCGTCAGTAAAACGGGTTGAAACTCGCCACCACAGATGTCGAAGGATGTTCTGAAGTCCTTTAAAGAACCTTCTGCGAAGAGCGCATGTAAATCAAGGAGATGGAGTGATGTTCATGTGGTCAGTCGAAGATGCTTGTGATGTGATTATTGTTTACGCAGACAAGAAAAACATGATCTGGCGTATGAATTACGCGCTTCTTCTCTTGTTCTTTATCTTCAACCTAAACAAGAACTGACGGCAGCGACTTGACACGAACAAATTACGGCCTTCTCATGGCAAATTCTAAAGGACGACAACATATTACATTCTCAAGAAGAACGAATGGCTTGCAAAACTTCTTCCGATGGAGTATCGCCGTCGTTATCTTCAATGTCTGGTGAAGCACCATGATCCAGCTGTAATAGCACCATTCATGCACATGCCATTTGTTAGCAGCTTCACCAATGGTTAAGTAAGATACGTTTTCGTGGCCATTTAACTTATCACTTACAAGGAGCTTTGCTAGCTCAAGGTGCTCGCAGCTGGCGGCGTAGTGCAATGGAGTCATCCCATCTGTGTCCTGTTAATGGACATGCAATCCACCAATCACATATGAATATGAAACGAAACGATGGAGGCGTGACGTGGATGATTCTACGCACCTGAACATTGGGAGAGGCTTTGTTACTCAAGAGCACTCGTACGATATCTGACTGCTCTCGATCTACCGCCCAATGCAGCATCGTACGCCCTTCGTCGTCCTTCACACAAAATAGTTCGAATAAGTGAACTGTTGTTTAACTCCCTATCCATTTCAATAGTGGTATGACCTGAGCGTTAATATCGAACCCGCTTTCTAAGGCTTTCGTGACCTTCTCTGCATCACCAATGCTGGCGAAATGGAACACATCTTCCTTCACCTTCCACTCCTCTGTTGACCTAACGAATCAACGCAACTAAGCACTTTGGTATTCAAATCGAAGAGGAAGAGAGAGGATATGAACGTACATGTCGACGGTCGGCATGCTCACAGCGCTAGCTGTGGACATACTACTTTTAGCAACTGATTGTTTTTCACTTCCGGAGCTGCTCGAACGTCTGTTTCGCTTTCCTCTGACATCAAAATCTTCAAACAAGTCTTGTACCCATTCTAGATACTGTTGCTTGGCCACATCCTGGTCCATGTCGCCAAGCGCATTCCAGCTCTCCCTGTTAACAAATATACGTACGCCGACAATCACGATAAACATTCGCGAGTGAGATCTAAAAGTCGCACACTTCACACACAATAAATAGCAACCATTTTGCACTGCCGATCAAATCAGCGGCAGATGGCTTCTCAATGCTGCATGGACCGAAATGTGCTTGCTTGTAAAAAGCGTACAGCGTCAATCGCTGGTAAGTTACAAAAAACAGTAAAAGGTCAAATCATCCCATCTAATGCAAACTGGAGCTTTATCTTAATGCATACATCCACGAACCTGTTCGTTCGACAGCTTATTCCCTCCATATGCCGCAATGAAGTCAACTGCCACTTGAAATTTTGCGTCTAACTCATTCATGCCATGCTACCAACGCGGAATATATTATCTATATATATGCAGATCTAGACAGTATTGCAGTAACCAAGGAAGAAGTTACCTGAGTCATGTATTCTTCCAGTGACCCAGAGCCAGCTGAGCTGCCATGCCGCACTTTCTTCCGATAGAAAAAGATGCGGTGCAGGATCAATGGGACGAGCACAGCGCTAGTTATTGCTAGTATTACGTGCAACCACGACCATTCCGGTGGAATCACCGTCAGCGACTGCAGCATGGCGAAGAAGTTGTCGGACATTTTGCTGCTGATGATGACAAGGACAACCCACACACTTCAGTCCCGATGACGAGGTAGGCCGTACCCACCAAAAAACGGAACCAGCGAAACAGAATGAATTGCTTTATCAATTCATTTTTGAATCGATAAGATACCACACTACACAATTCATGTTGAAGTGAGCAAATGTGGCTGTTGGAAATGGGATCACACGGTTGGGCATTTTGTTGGACGCACTATTGCTGCGTTTTGTCGCAGAGAATTCACATCCATTGTAGCTATGATCTAACGCTTCATTATCGAAATAACAACACGTCGATAAAAGCAGGGCAATCGATATACTATGAGCAGCAAAACCCATATTGACGTGATTGCTAGCGGCACCACAGAGGAGCTGTTCCGCAAAGGGCTGGCAAATGATCGCAATATGCTTTCAGCAAGTGCACTGGTGTCGCCTGCGCATTATGAGCTGGTCGTGAAGGCACAGGAAGATTTTGTGAAAGCAGGGGCGACGTATTTAGTGAGCAACAACTATTACGTGACACCAGGCATCGGTTTCACTACTGAAGAAATTCGAGATCTCACTCGTCTGGCGGCGCGGCTGGCGACCGATGCGCGATCGCGTGCTGGTAAAGACGAAAGTACTGTAAAGGTGTGTGGATCACTTCCACCGCTGATGCCAAGTTTCCGATCAGACCGCATGGTTGATCGCGCGGAAGGCTTGGAGACATACAAACTGATCGGAGATGCCCTGCTTCCATTCGTGGATATGTTTGTAGCAGAGACCATGTCTTCTCTTGAAGAGGCTAAAATGGCCTATGAAGCTGTAGACTCTCTACACAAACCGATTCTGGTTTCGTTCGCATTAAATAGCACTGGCCAATTACGTAGTGGAGAACCTGTGATTGAATCCATTAAGAGTTTGGTGGAATTTTGCACGCATAGAGCCGAAGAAACTTCTGAAGGCGAGTTTAAGTTGGCGGGAATACTCTTTAACTGCTCGCAGCCTGAAGATATCTCGCAGGCGCTGAAAACGATCCATGATACCGAGGGTTTGGTGGATGAGCTGAAAGGTAAAGGAATTCGGTTGGGAGCCTATGGCGATCGGATCGCGAAGACATCAAAAGCGGGGCAGATGGAAAGCAAGCTCATGACGGAGGAGATGCGGGGCGTGTTGGACATGGAGGTGTACAGTAATTTCACCGGTCGCTGGGTTGAGTATGGTGCCGAGATTGTGGGTGGCTGTTGTGGTATTACGTCAGACTATCTGGAAGCTGCGGTGGAGAAGATCAAAAGTGCAAGTGGGATGCCTTGATGAGGGAAAACTGGTTGCGTTTGCATGTTGAACATTTTTAGCAACGTTTTAGTTAGCCAAACATCCAATATACTTGATTTTCGTATGAGAACTTAGTAACTGGTATGATATTTGATATATCTCATTCTTTCTGTCAAGGTTTAGCATCCAAATTCAAGCTGTGGGATGCAAAGATTGAAAGCATATTCACTTTGCTTCGTGTTGGGAAGACATCGTTACTACTGCGCCATGTCCACTGCAACAACAACTATAGCCAACAAGACATCAATAGAATTGCTGGATGGAGGAACAGGCGAGGAGCTTTTCAAGCGCGGGCTGCCGGACGATCGCAAGATCTGGTCAGCGGCTGCGCTGGTGCATGAACGCCACCATGAGCTACTCGTTCAAGTGCATCTTTCTTTTTTAAATGCTGGATCTGACTACATTACTTGCAACAACTATGGTGTAACGCCCGGCGTAGGGTTTTCTGAGATGGATATCGTGCGCTACACTACGATCGCTGGCCAATTGGCACAAGAAGCACGACGCAGAGCTGAAAAACCACTTGCCAAGATCTGTGGCTCGTTGCCCCCCCTGCTTGAAAGCTACCGTGCAGATAGAGTGGTCGCATATGATGAAGGTGTGCATCTATACTCAGTTATTGGTAGTGCGTTGCTTCCACACGTCGATTATTATCTCGCAGAGACACTTTCATCGGTCATCGAAAGCAAAATGGCGCTGATCGGGGTGCAAGATTACCAGAAGCCAGTAATGATTTCGTTCACACTGAATAGTCATGGCGTAATTAGAAGTGGTGAGACAGTGGTGGAGGCAATTAACGAACTCCTTCACTTCACAACATTTACTGCTTCATCGGCCAAGCTCCATGGGATCCTGTTTAACTGTTCTCAACCTGAGGCAATCACAAAAGCCTTACGAGAAATCTATCAAGCAAATGAGACAGCTGAACGACTTAAAGAGCGTCAAATTCGTCTTGGTGCGTATGCGAATCGCCTGACAGTCATCCCAGACGACTGGGCATTGGCTGAATCGTCCGAGCCTCAGTCTATGCGAACGGATTTGTCTGTGAATCAGTACGACACGTTTGTGAAGGAATGGGTGAAGTTGGGGGCTGGACTCGTTGGTGGATGTTGCGGCATTGGGCCTGAGTATATTGCGAGTATTCACCGCTTGCTGAGGAATGATGAGACTGATAATGCATAGGCTGGGACAAAAGTGAGTATATAAAACTGTTTTGGTTTTATGAAAATGAGTTTTAAGAGCAGTATCTGTTTGTTTGTGTGTAATGCAAACAAGCATTGAATTACATTATGGTACGGTCGTTCCGCTTATTGTATAAGGAGTCAAGTATGCTACGATATCAGTGTATTGGAAGCGTTTAGCCAATTCCAGAGGTATTTCGTCGTCATATAACGAAGCTTTCGCGCGTGGATTAGCCCCAGCATCAATGAGCACACGGACAAGATCAAGCCGATTCTTCTCGACAGCTTTGTGGAGCGGAGTCATGGTAGTTCGAATGCAAATTTGATCAATGTCAATATTTTCTTTGTGTTTTGCTAAGTATTCGTTGAGACTGTCGATATCTCCACGTTCAACCAGGTCATGTAAATCGAATTGATTATCGTCGAACTTCGTGATATATTCCGGCTCCGATTTGACGCTTGGTTCTGCGATTAGCGCGAGTTCTCGAGCAAATGCGATCCGGTAATTCTCTAGCAGTACTTGTTCCTCATACGTATATTCCCGCTGTGGCTGCACATCAAGGTCTTCGCTTCGGTTCGATCGAGTTGCCAGTGCGTATGTAACATCATGGCCGACAAAATGCACAAAGTCGCCGCCTGGACCAAACAAACTCGAGTTGCTGACATCATATCGCTTTCCCTGGAAAGTAATCGTCGGCACATTCTTCAAAGTTGCGACGCGAGAGATGACAGGATCGACTACTCGTGATCCAAAACCTAGCGGGCATTTACCGCCCGATCGACCGTGTCCGTGACCAAGAGCTGCTTGCGAAGGAACGAGCTTCTCACGCAGTTTGCTCCACTTCTTTCCAGCAAACAAATCGTTGATCTCGGCCACAGCCGGGTATCGCGAGTGGAAACGTGTGTACCACTCTTCAAGTAACTTGTAACGACGATGAGATTCCTCGTCGCCTTCCTCGTCTACACGTTCGATTGCGAGTTCCTTATCAAAATAGCTCGTCATCTTTGCATCATCCGCAGAATCCGGCGACACGCCCATTTTCAGTAACAAGAACGTCACGTCATGGCCATTCCACGCCCCGTAAACGCCTTCGTGAAGATCGAAAAATGGATCGTCCGAGACATTAAACACCGTACCACAGAGTCCTACCCACGCTTTCAAGTCTGGTACGACTACCTGAGGATTGCACTGCAAGTCCTTCAAAGCGACACGCCGCACACGCTTCTTTCGAGAATCGTATAATTGTCTTTGTATCAACAGAGTACCATAGTAAAAGACGCCAGCGAGAGCAGTGCCCACCGCTAGCGCCACTCCAGCGCGTTGCCACTTTCCCATCTGAAAAATGATCGAATGACTAACAGTTGAGATGCTTCCATCAACACAAATAATGGGTGGGTTTTTAGAATCAAAACGGTATGTCAACCCTTATCAAACCCGCTACCTTGTCCGACCCACAAAAGCATAGGCTTTAAAACGTGATTTTCCCATAAATAATTATATGGGTCTAATGACCCGAGTATACTAAATTAAACGGGCTCAATAGTTTACGACCCGTTTTCCTTTGATTGACAAAAAAAATAGGGAAAGCGCGCTTGATGCAAGTGAAATGGTATGTACATACTTGCGCAAAAAGACAGCAAAATGATCTTCACAGTGCTAGGAAGAGCCATTACCCGCAGGAGCCGAGTTGATGTCGGTATTCGTAGCCTCGAGTTGTTCAATGCGCGCCAGTATTTGCTGCATCTGAGCTTCCAACTTTCCCATCTGATCCTGAATTTCTTGCACGGAACGCACTAAATGCGGTATAATACCGACGTAATTGAGAGATTTCCACCCTTCATGGTCCTCTTCAACGAGTTCGGGTATGATTTTCTCCACCTCGTCGGCGAGAAACCCTGGGAACATGCCCAGTGGGAATCGCCGAGCCGGAAATTCGTCGCGTCGCCATTTGTATCGCACCTTCACAGCAAACCATACGCGAATAAGGAACAGTGCTGTGAAGTTAATCAGTCCACTCAAGATAAAACAAAACACTTACCGGTCGTAATCGGTTGATGATATCTACTGAGGATTCCAAATATTGAATTGCAGTTTTGAGTCGCTTATCAGATGATGATGTATGGGCAGTTGCATATGAAGTCCCACCAATTCGCACACTACCACCAACTCCGACACCACCGCTAACAACGAGTGCGCCAGTGCTAGTATCACTAGTTGCAGTCGTATCTGATATGGTCACCACTCCACTGGTGATGGATACACCACCAGCAACATTCAAGCCACCAGTGACAGAACCTCCACCAGCGATGGATGCACCATTAGCTACGACGCTAAGACCAGTGTCAACAACTTT
>BCKE01000073.1:0-10651 GCA_001600495.1 Pilasporangium apinafurcum
ACTGATTGCATACTTCCTATACAATCAGGAGTAACTTTAGATTTGCTTAAGTTACTCGTAGTTAGTTAAGTAACACAATACGTTTCCTCAACCTACAGTGTGTGCAGCTGTAACAGTCACCCTGTTACAAAAAGCATTTATATATTCAATTTCAAAAGTAAAATGTCTTAATAAAAGCTAGGTTGGTATATTGGGTAGTCAAGGGGTAGGGCCGGGGCAAATAAGATTTTCCTATTTTTATTGTCCCTTTTTTATATTTATGTTTAGAAAATGTATATTTTTTATATTACCCCTATATTTTATCTTAAGCTTTTATGCTTGAGTATCGATATATTCAGTGGCCATTGCTGCGTTGAATTTTTCATCAGATTGTTGTTGCATTAGAATAAGGTAATTCAGTGCGTAGTCATGGAGAGCATCAGTTGTCTCCAAGCACTATGGTCATATGGCTCAACCTTCACGCGCAGATACTGATCTGTGACTAGCACTCTCTAAATGGCCATCACACACAACAAATGCTAAATGAGGTGATTCAATGTATAGCGTCAATTGTTTTTTCTTGTTGCCAGATACTGGTCATAGAGTATTCTTGTGGAATTGCAGTGGACTTCATGCATTGTTTTCAGGTATCTGCAGCTGCTTGGCCTGGCTGTCCCCTTGGTAGCCATTCATTGCTACTTAGATCTCCTCAATCATAATCGTTATCCTTCAAAGCTCGTGGAAGTGTGTAATCTCAGTGTTTAGCCAAAGAACCGAGTAAAGCAGGGCGGCCAGCAATAACAAGCTACAACCCAAAACCAATCCTATCTATGAGCATGAACGATTACACGTGTCTTAAGCTTTGAATAAATGAGCTTGAATGAATAAATACCTGCTGAACTACGTGAATTGCTTGCATGTGTTTGTAAACCAGGCGAAGCGATGCAATGGATTCTGACATAACAGTATTCAGACATTGAAGTGGCATAAAATGAAAACTGATTAGCGAACTGTATGAGGTGACGAGTACTAGCTTGTACTCTTCGAATCACGCTTCCTCTTTTGATTCATCTTCATCCTGGGCAGGCAATGCAGATAGTAAGCCGTGGGATATTTCTTGTAGCGTGAAACCATACGATTGATACTGCTCGTTCTTCGATGATCCATCAAATCCACCACCAATGTATCCAACAGGAATTCCCCTTAAGGTGCACACAATAGCACTTCCAGACAAACCAGGTGCTGACAGTGCGGAGAGCGTCATTTGATTCCAGTTCATACCAGTAATTTGAGCTGGAATGATGGGGTAAGGGTGGTCAAATTGACGACCTTGGAGAATGGCTAGGAATCCAAATATGTGGACATGCATAGTAGGAAGCACGTCAATGGACATTTCACATCGAACGAGCTGGACATTTTGTGATATGGGGATTTTGAAGATAGCGAAGTCGAAGTCAGCTGGACTACGCCAGCAAATACCATGCTCAAGGCTGAACTTGTGGACTTCTTTCAATGTCTTGCCATCTGGAAGGAGCTGCTCTATCGCAATTTGGGGTATATCTGATGAAACTGGTGCTTTCTTTTGCTTTTGCGACGTGCGTGGAGGTTTTCGGATTTGTAGATCTGATACACCGGCAGCATCCTTCGTTCGCTTTCCGCTTGCTTTCTTCTCTGGGTAAAGTGTACAATATCGTTTGATTTCTTTCTTGAAGTCAGCACTCAAGTCATCAATAAATAATTCGTCAACCCACAGGTGCAAGTTGGTCAGCAGATACAAGTGCGTCGGGATCCGGTCCGCAACCAGCGCTGTTGCTGAGCACACCACGTCTGACGGAATGCTGCCAATGTAACGTGGTTATCTGAACAACCAATCAGAAAGCTGATAGAGTCCCACGTCATTATACAAAAATTGTGTATGTGCACACTAACTTGCATTCAAGAGTATAGTGCTGCTCGATTACTCGATACAGCAACTTTACTGCAACATTAAACTAACTGATTACACACCAATACGTCTAATTAGTGACAAAGTGTCTGATAAGAATATCATTGGCTAGGAAGGCTAGCAATCATAGGAAACCAGGATAGAATGCAAATCCGTAGGACATTGAATGTGAATCATAAAGATTAGTGGATAACAGTAGCCGTAGAAGTTTAAAAGACCTCACTCAATCTCACTTTTCCATTTACCATCTATCGCCCAAGCAAAACGCCTCCTCTCTCATCTAAAAGTGTTACACAAAGGCCCTATACTGCAGACTATTTTTTACTCGTCCAGGAGGGAGCGTCTGCAAGCAACTCCCTAATGGCTCTAGACGTGTCTACCACCACCGAGAACCGTAAGCTCGGTGTGGGACCAATCGTTCGGAACAGGGATGACCTTCCTGTTCCCGAACTCAAACTAATTCGTGTCAAGGGGCGGGGAAGGCACTCTCGTACTGGGCCAACCCGTCACCCTACACTCACAAAACACACACTACTCTGGGTATGCACCTTTTAAACCCAGATGTTAACACTCGCTTAAGAAGGATATAGAATGTATTAGCTTAGATTTCTCTATCACTAATACAAATATTGATATGAAATATTGGCTCCTGGTCCTCGCCAAGAGTTCCCGATATATGGAATATGAAGGGTGAGGACAGATCTCGCAGCACCCGCACACGCACACACTCACAAGCAACACGCAAGAACACACCGGCAAAGCTATTGATTCTTCCCTACTCTGACTAGTAGGCTATGCAGCTGACACTCTTTTTTCTTGCTGTTCTAGCCTAATTCTTACCGTTGAAGGAGGCCACGTATCCCGGATGTGGTAAATTCTGAACTATATTAGTAGGAGGATTATCCCTATCAACATAAAACCTGTCATAACCAATAAACCTTCGAAACATAATATCGAGCTGATTTGGGCTATTCACCCACATCTCGAGCTGATCTGGCCGCGGTCCGGTCCCTAGAGTTTTTATTAGGACCGGATCGGTTCAAAGCAAAACATAATGTAAACCACACTATAGATGCAAACCTAAAGTGTAACTGAATCCCTTCTATCAGGTACAAGTAGCGTCAGCCATGACGGCGGCCGTTGCGTGGGAGACAGACGCTGCGCGTGACACTGGGACAGGCGGTCTTGTACTGCAAATTCTGGGCGCGTATTCTCACACTACAATGAAGCACTTGAAGTGAAGCCATTCGTGACGAAAAGCGAACTGGTAAAGAGCGATCATCTTCCGCCAAATCCGTTCAAAAGAAAAGGTCGACCAAAAAAGAAGCGAATCGAATCACAGTCTGCTACATTAGAAGTTGACGCGCCAAAGAGTGTTTACCGGTGCAGCAGCTGTGGCCAAATGGGACATAACAAGCGTCGATGCACCAGTAATGCGTAGCATTAAAAGGTATACTTTTTTTAGTGAGTTGGGTATATTTTTTCATTTTTTACTTTTCAATAGCTATTTTTTACTTCTTAGGTAGATTTTTTTCATTTTTGTGAAAAAGTTGTTATCCAAGGTAGATTTGAATATATTTTTTTCATTTTATTTTAAAAAAGGTATATTTTTTCCATTCTCCCTTTTTATTTTCTTTTTTTAGGGAGAATGGAAAAAATATACCCTAGTGTAAAATTTTATGTAAAAATAAAAAAAATATCCACAAATAACCATAAACTGGAGAATTTATACCTTTCAGTTGTAATTTACCGCAATACTTACTGTTTGGGGCAATACAGGAGAGATGGTTAAGGAATATCACTTACAACGAGGTGACGTGGGTTCAAATCCCGTCACTGCAGGTGTGAGGGACTCCTCATAGACGAAACAGATTGGGTGTTAACTGTTCTAGGTCTAGGCGTAAGGCGGTTATTACTCAGTGCACCCTAACCCGCATACAAGCCAGTAAGCCCACCTTAACACAGCTCGCAAGAGAGTCTGATGGTACCCCCGTCTTCGGATGGTAGGGGTGAAAGACTGTGGCAGTTCGGCGAATAGGGCAAAACGGGGGTTGAGCCAGCGGTGTCATCACCGAAGTAAGTACGGTGCCGAGGGGTAAAAAGGAGAGAACATATAAGTTTTTTTTGCAAATGGCACTCAAACATCAGCAACATCATGACAGTCGGCAGAATGAATATGAAAGAGACATACCAAGAGAGACGCAGGTACCAAGCGAAGCGTAATCTTCTTCGTCTGATGAGTCTGCATCAGACGAAGAAGATTATTTCTTTACCCAAGAATACAAGAGCAGAGAAGATTTGAAGCGGGCGGTAATCGAGTACAACCGCCGCGTTAGCCGCGCATACGTGGTCACTTTAAGCGACTTTCGCCGGTACAAGGTCGTTTGCCCGGATGAATCGTGCCCATTTCTCGTTCAGTTTGCATACGGGGAGAGCTTTGGCCCCCCGACTCGATTCGTTCCGCATACGTGTGATGTTACTTCGGTTGATCTCCATTCGCGGCAGGCTCGACGTGCGTTCACGGCGAAGCAATTGGCTCAAGACGATATCGTGCGCGAACTGGTGCATACCCACGGACGGACACTATCACCCGTGATTATTCGTGATCACTTAAAAGGCTTGGGAGTCTCGGTGACATATGACAACTGCGTAAATGCGTGCAAGAGGCTCATGGAGGAGTTCTACGGTGAGGACCTTAAGCAGTACCAGTTCATTGCGTCATACTGTGAAGCACTTGTCGCGCGTGGACATGTGGCTGCTGCAGAATTTGCGGAAAAAGTGTTCTCGCGCGCAGCGATTGGTTTCAAGCAGGTACTTCATGCGTTTACTCCATACGCATCTCGTGGCATGTCGCTAGACGGCACTTTTATCAAGAATAAAGTCGGCGGTGTGCTTCTGGTGGGGTGCTTCAAGAACGGGAACAATGAAATCCAGATTGTCGCGGTCGCCTTCGTCAGCAGTGAGACCAAAGCAAATTGGGCGTGGTTTATCCAGTTTCTGCTTCAACATTTACCCGTTGTTCCTGCCTTTGTCATCTCCGATCGTGACAAGGGATTAGTACCGGCAATGGAGGAGAATTGTAAGGGGGTACCACATTTCTTTTGCTTTCGCCACTTCATGGAGAACTTTAACCTGAAGTTCAAAAACAAGACGTTGAAACAACAAGCATGGAGTCTGGCACGTGCACTGACTGGATCAGCCTATGATTACAAGAAAGAAGAGCTGGAGAACTTAAATCGTGAGGCAGTCAAGTGGCTTGTCGATGTTGGGAAAGAGAAGTGGTCTGTCGCTCATAGCCCTTGTCCACGGTACGGAACGCTTACATCAAACAACGTTGAGTCCGTGAACAACGCGCTGAAGGATATCCGTGCAATGCCAATCCTGGATTGCTTGATGGCAATTGAACTCTATGTCGGCACCAAGTGGCTCGAATTTGTTGGACAAGCCAAGCAATGGAGTATGATCACACCGTATGCTACCAGTTGTATCACATCAAAGTTAAAGACTTTCAAGAAAACAGTTCAGGTGTGCCCAAGTTCGACTACATCGTTTGTGGTGTCGGTTCGTGTTGGAACAAGTAAGCCAATGGAGTACGCTGTCGAAGTAAACAGTAACAGCGGTACCTGCACATGTGGTTATGTGAAGGACATGAACGCTCCATGTCGCCACATCATTGCCGCTCTTCAGTTCTCGAACAAGTTGATCTATGTGGAATCGTTTTTTGATTGTACGTGGACTACGGAGACGTATCTTCTGGCCTACAGTGATGAACTAGAGGTGAAACCATTTGTGACGAAGAACGAGCTGATAAAGAACGACCATTTTCCGCCAATCCATCTAAAAAAAGGGGCCGACCGAAGAAGAAGCGCTTTGAATCCCAGTCTGCCACCCAGGAGCTGGAGAACCCTAAGGGTGTCCGTCATTGTAGCAGCTGTGGTCAAGTTGGGCACAACAAACGTCGATGCACCATATCGATGTGAGCATGTTTGGAAATATTTTTGCATTTTTGTGCATATTGAGTATATATTTTTGTTTTTTAAATTTCAATTTGTTTTATTGCAACCCGGGTATATTTTTTCTATTTTTAGTGAAAAATGGGGACAAAAGGTATATTTTTTCCATTTGAATATATTTTTTCATTTTTTAACTTCTGAGGGTATATTTTTTCCATTCTCCCCTTTTTTTATTATCCCAATTTATATGCTTTTGCAAATAATCAAATAAAGGTGAAACTTGGACAGCGATAATCATATTACGGTATATTTTCTATAAGATATTGTGATATGGTCATGTGAAAAATCAGGTTATCAACCCACGCATGGAATACCATGAGTGCACAGGCTTCGTCAGTGTATGAGCTTGCTCGAATCGGAGATCTAGAGGGGATCCGGTACCTCGTAGAGAGGAACGGAGCAGCAGTGAACTCGAAGGGTAAGTATGACTTGACTCCATTACATGTAGCAGCATATGGGGGTCATCTAGACGTTGTCAAGTATTTGATCGAGAAAGAAGCAACAGTAAATGAGAAGAACATGGATGGAGAGACTCCATTACATGTAGCAGCATATGATGACCGTCTTGATGTGGTCAAGTATTTACTCGACAAAGGAGCAGAAGCGAATGAGAAGAACATGGATGGTGAGACTCCATTACATGTAGCAGCACGTTGGGGTTGTCTGGATGTGGTCAAGTATTTGGTCGACACAGGAGCAGCAGTATATGAGAAGAACGGGTATAATGAGGCTCCATTATATCTAGCAGCAATATCCGGTCATCTTGATGTGGTCAAGTATTTGATCGAGGGAAGAGCAGGAGTATATGAGAAGACGAACTACGGGAAAACTCTATTACATCTAGCAGCAAGTGAGGGTCATCTTGATATGGTCAAGTATTTGATCGAGGGAGGAGCAGCAGTGGATGAGAAGAAAGAGGGTGGCTGGACTCCATTACATGTAGCAGCACGTTGGGGATGTCTTGATGTGGTAAAATATTTGGTCGAGAATGGAGCAGCAGTGAATGAGAAGACGAAGATCGACATGACTCCATTACATATAGCAGCAAGATTCGGCCATCTAGACGTGGTCAAGTATTTGGTCGAGAATGGAACAGCAGTGAATGAAAAGACGAAGATCGACAATACTCTATTGCATGTAGCAGCCGATCTAGGTCATCTGGATATGGTCAAGTATTTGGTCGAGAAAGGAGCAAAAGTAAACGAGAAGAGAGAAGATGGTCGGACTCCATTACATCTAGCAGCAAGTGAGGGCCATCTTGATGTGGTCAAGTATTTACTCGACAAAGGAGCAAAAGCGAATGAGAAGAACATGGATGGTGAGACTCCATTACATGTAGCAGCACGTTGGGGTTGCCTTGATGTGGTTAAGTATTTGGTTGAGAAAGGAGCAGAAGTGAATGGGAAGAACATGGATGGTGAGACTCTATTACATCTAGCAGCAATCGCAGATCATCTTGATGTGGTCAAGTATTTACTCGACAAAGGAGCAGCAATGAAAGAGAAGACGAAAATCGACAATACTCTATTACATGTAGCAGCACGTTGGGGACGTCTTGATGAGGTCAAGTATTTGGTCGAGAAAGGAGCAGCAATGAATGAGAAGAACATAAATGGTGAGACTCCATTATATCTAGCAGCAGGATTCGGTCATCTAGACATGGTCAAGTATTTGGTCGAGGAAGGAGCAGCAGTGAATGAAAAGACAAAGATCGACAATACTCCATTACATGTAGCAGCACGTTGGGGACGTCTTAATGGGGTCAAGTATTTGGTCGAGAAAGGAGCAAAAGTAAACGAGAAGAGAGAAGATGGTCGGACTCCATTACATCTAGCAGCAAGTGAGGGTCATCTAGACGTTGTCAAATATTTGATCGAGAAAGGAGCAGAAATGAATGAGAAGAACATGGATGGTGAGACTCCATTACATCTAGCAGCCGACCTGGGTCGTCTTGATGTGATCAAGTATTTGGTTGAGAAAGGAGCAGAAGTGAACGAGAAGAGAGAAGATGGTGAGACTCCATTACATCTAGCAGCAATCGCAGATCATCTTGATGTGGTTGAGTATCTTGAAATCCATGGTGTGGCATCTGATACCTGTAGCAATGAATGCAAAATGTCATCGGATGTTACCACGGGATAAAGAGACGCGGAAGACAGCATCGATGGAGAAATTGATTGAAAAAAATATTTACATCTTAGACTGTTTTATCGCTTCGTCAAATAAAACCCTATTATATTTACTGAACGAACATTTCTTCATTACAACCGGAACTGACATTTTGTCGAAATTCATGAGATGTGTTTGTGGAACCCAAGCTGCATCACTCTCACGCTGTTTATTACATCCAGCAACGAGAATGTCATCTTTTCTTTATTTGTAAAAAAATACTCATGAAATCAGTTGTTGAACAACAAATTTGTTTTCGTCTTCGGACCCAAGGATTTACTCTCAACAAAATAGCTGGGATTCTCGATATATGCATACGAACCGTTCAACACTGGCTCAGTGGTGTTAAGTTTGCAACACGATCTCTCAATCGATCTCATCTGCGAAAATTGAATGACAACCAGCCCAACCAACTCATCAATTTTTTTCTCAAACACAATACAAGCACACTTGCTGGCGGAGTTGTTTTCGTAAGAAATACGTATGATGTTGATGTCTCTACGAGCACTCCAGTGCATCTTGCTAGAACATAAAATCACGTACAAAAAGGCTTCCATTGCATATCAAGAAGCCTGTAGCACACGGCAACAACATTTTCTGTCATCATTGTCCAAACATACAGAGAAAAAGTGGATAGCATTGGATGAAGCAGCATTCTTTCTCAATCACAGTAGAAAGTATGCATGGAGCATGAAAGGCCAGAGAGCTATTGTGAGAAAACCAGGACAACGAGAAAATTTACATTCGCTGATCTTAGCAGCATTACCCAATGGCGTTGATTGATGCTTGTTTTCAAGAAGTGTGAACTCGGTAAGTAAGAAGCTGCTATCCGTACAGACGTAACCACAGAAGAAAAGCCAGACAATACTGCTGGTAGTAAGTATGATCCAACTAGAATCTCTAGCGTAAGTTGATTAGCTTGCAGAACGTAGAAAGAATAACAAGTGTCCACAAGTGCCCACACGGAGGCTCGTCTCTCTTTTAGGATAGCCATACGCTATGGCATTATAACAAAGCCCGAAAGCAAATGTGATGGAACATCTTAGGAGTTTTTAGGGTGACATTTTCGATGCCTTTGGTAATAAGTCTATATTCCTCACTTGTACAGCATTGAAACCGTTATTAAAGTCTATCCGAGATAATAAGCGAATCAATTTTTACCAAAAATAGACAACAAAACATTTGCCACATTCTTGGATGAAATACGCTTTTTTCGAAAATAAACGCTGATTGACGAAAAAGCGGGAACGGAGGGCTTTGATCCAAGCATTCATTTGCCTGAATCTGTAGAGTGGTTTGGGAGAAGCGGCTTATCGAACATGGTCGGTAGCAATAACAAAAAAACTGTCGAGAAGAGAAAGCGCCGTTTCCGCGTCATCCCCCGTGACACTGCTGTCGCAATTAATGATTGTAGGACATATTTTGAGTGGGAGGCAAGCAACAAAAGTTGCTAGTGTTTCCCATCCTGTAGATCAAACACCAGCGTGCTTCGACATCAGTCCCTAAATAGTAGTATCCATTAGAAAGAAGCTTGAAAGCGGTGAACCATTCTATGATGAAGAACAGCACGATCGTATATGACACTTACGAGAGTAGAGTTAGCAAAGCTGTGTAAGTCGAACGAACCCAAATCAATTTACCAAGTGTCGGTTTTGGCAAACGAGTTCAACTGCGACATTCTGCTTCTGCTAGTTAAACATTCAGAGTTGAATCCAATCGAAATAGTGTGGGCATATGTGAAGGGATACGTGGCAAAACATAACGTAAATTTTTCATTGTCGGATGTAGAGAAGCATGCCCACTATGCTTTGAACGCATTTGATGAGCACATGTGGCAGCGGTACATGGCTCATTGGGTGGAAGTTGAGAAAAAATCTCTCGCGGTTGCTGACGAAATTCCTCTCGATTTGGATGAATAAATGTTCTTGACAATAGCTTCTGCTATTCGTATCCAAATTTCATGCTTGAAAGCTGTAAAGAACAAAAAGTCAATGTAGAATATTTTGGCAGAATATTGAATGCCAAAACAAAGTCTTGAAAATATAAGGAAATTGATAGGTGTACCTCACTTTTTTGTTATATGTACCTCACCCATACATTTACAGTGGTTTGAGAAACTATAGACACTCATGCGACGGAGGCACTATCAATGTAATTGATTGAATAACAGAGTTTTAACATATAAATGCTTATCTCTTGGTACACAGTTTAAGGACCTATCCGATTTTTCTCTGATAAACATGCAAAAATACAAAACTGATCATATATATCGCTCTTAGCTGCCTTGATTAGTGCAGCATCGCATTTTTAACACAGGTTTATTGGGTGTGATATTCTGCAGGTTTCTTTTTGCAAAAACGAAGGCTGCTTAGTTTCGGCACACAATGGAAAATAGCGAAAATGAGACCAAACTATATTGTTTCAGAGGTACATACAGTCCCGGCAATAAAGATAGGGGCACCCCATTTTTTTAACTTTTTGCGAATAGTATTGCGCCGTTTCAAATAAAATTATTATGGATTATAGCCAATAACATAAGCTTTCT